>JAOTQW010080602.1:0-11926 GCA_026260075.1 Sisor rabdophorus | reverse complement strand
TATATAATCAATATTTCATGCACTTGTAATGGATATCAAATGCCATCTGACGATGGCAGTGTTGATCCTTCTGTGTAAATGGTCTCTAATCAGTACTATTTGTCCAGATGAAGATTCTTTACTGACTATCTGACACAGTGGAATTTCGAGCTGGATCTTGTGTTTTGTTAAGGGTTTTGGTGCACTTCACAGCTACGTCAGCAGGTGGCCTTTTATTACCAGAATTTTCACAGCGTTGAAAACTACCTGTCACTTACTGCTCTTGTTGGTTGTGTTTGAAACAATGATGGTGGTGATTAAAGAGATCTAGACACCTTCATGCTTCTGATCTTGTGACTTACGAAATGTAACGAAAAAAGAACATGAGTTTATAGTAAAAATAGTAAGCAAGCCATCCTTGTGTAAAAAATCTCTTCCACTTAAGCCCATGGTTGTATTTATCTCTGATTTTCTCTTACGTGAACCGGCTACAAATTGCCCAAAGTGTTCCAGCACAACAGTGTAGAAAAATATAAATGTTCGAATGGAAAAAAACACTGAGGCTAATAGGAAAATGTCCTTTTCATATAAACATGTCATTTGCACATTGCAAACAAGTTTCTCTGTACAATGGAATTCTTATTTTGCTGTCCACAGTGAATCATAGAGAAAGACTTATAAATACTCACATATCATATGGGAAGGAGGGTGTTGGACTGATACCAGAAAGACCAGGATTCAATTCCCGGCAACACCGAGTCACCTCTATGGGGCCTTGAGCAAGGCCTTTAAACCCCTAATTGCTCAGTTGTATAAAATAAAATAAATGTAAGTCACTCTGGGTAAGAGTGTCTGCCAAATGCTGTAAATGTAAAATAGAATAAAATGCATAAATACAGTAAAAGTAGACTAAACCATGGTGGTCGTGGTGGTGGTGGTGGTGGGATGTCCAAAATTTAAAGCAAATGATTGTGTGTACATGATTGATTTTGCTTACAGCAAATGCAGCCATGAGCGAGCGACTAGAATAAACAGTTCGATTTTAAGACATTTTTCAAGTATTTTTAAAAAATCTTTGCAAAGATCTGTAAACTTGTACAAAGCTGTTTTGGACAGCGACACTGATTTGTTAAATATTTGTTATATATTATACACTTCGTTTAGTCATTGGGCATGAGAGCATCTGCACATATTCATATTCCAGGGCTTCAATTGTTAACATTAAAAAGTTTGTGATATAAAGAGTGTGTACAAAAAACACACAGCTCGCTAATATACTTGCTTGTTTATACATCTAAACATTATTTCTAGATTTATCAGTTTGTTTAACAATGTGCTATACATTGTATGTATTGAAAAGTCTTTGACGGTACACCACTAGATTGATCTATTTCATACAATCAAGCAAATAGAGGTTGAGAGCCTTGCTTGGGGGCCCAAGAGTTGCAACTTGACCAAGTTGGGAATCGAACCCTGATTTTCGAATTAACAATTTTTCACTTACCATATCTACTTACTGTTGTTGTTTACATTTTTATTTATTTTGTTTCTTTTGCTTACATTTTGCAGACAGTCTTACATTATCTACATTTTAAGGGCGTCTCAGAGTGACTTACATATAAGGGCGATTAAGGGTAATGGGGCCTTCCAGCAGTTTCCAGGTATGGTAATTTGGCCAGGCTGGGAATTAAACCTCAATCTTCCAATTAGCACTGGAAGCACAGTTCAACACTTTAACGACTGAGCAACCACTTCCCCATAATCTAATGTATTTACATGTGTGGTATTTTGCAGACATGCTTATCCAGAGCAACTTACATTTAGCTTATATATAGAACTGAGCAATCAGGGGTTAAGGGCTTTGCTCAGGGACCTTTTGGTGGGACTTGGTGTTGCTGGCTATCAAACTCCAATTGTCCAGTTGGCAGTCCAACACTTTAACTAGTGAGCTACCAGTTTATGTACTTACAACAATATCAGTTGTTACCTTGCTACAAAAATAAACAGTTTGATTCCAGGTGAAAACATTTTGTCAGTATTTGAATTTGAATCTAGACCCTTATACTCAATACCTATTATTTCTTTTTATTTATATCTACCTTATAACAGAGCAGCATGGTGGTGTAGTGGTTAACTTGTTCCCCTAACAGCAAAAAATCGTGGGTTCGATTCTTTGCGGAGTTTGCATGTTCTTTCTGTGCTTGCGTAGGTTTACTCCGGGTACTCCAGTTTCCTCCGAAAACATGTACAATAGCCTTTAGGAATAGGTGTGTGTGGTTGTTCGTTAATGTATGGCCCTGAGATGGACTGGCAACCATTCCAGGGTGTATCCACGCTTCTCGCTAGGATAGGCTTCGGCAGAACCCTGTGACCCCAAAAATTAGGAAATAAGAGGGTATAAAAGATGGATAAATTAATGAATTAATGTCTTTTATAAAAACAAAGAAACATTACAGCCTCAAAAATGCCATGTTTTAAGTTATTTTTCAGTGATCACTCAAGCTCTACTCATATTCACAAGTCTGCTGCCCGTCATTAATGTAGATGCTTAAATGAGAAAGTCTGGAAAGAATTTTGTTAATTATTTGTAAATTGTATTTAGAGGTTAAGAAAGGCAGCTCTGTCAGCATGTGTAAATTCCCAAACAAATATCAAATATTCTGTCTGGTTCTTGTATCTGTATTTGGGTTTATTATGCTGTCATACTAAGTCTAAAAAAGGAGAAAATTCATAACCTACCCTACCCTAGCCTCCCCCCCCCACACACACACAAGCAGCACACACTCAAGCGCCTCCAATTACAGGGACACTTAAACAAGCATGGAGGTCAGTCAGGTACCCGTTCGATCTCTGCTATTTAATCACTGAGCTGTCATTGCTCAGATTTCCTAAAGCACATAGTGGTGTATAATATAGTCGCGTAAATATCGTGTATATCGTGTAAATATCTGATAATCGTGTATATCGTGTAAATATCTGATAATCATTTACTGTGTTTCAAGGAAGCTGCTCCAAGATCAGTGTAAAAAGGCACCTGAGGTGTTGTGGCTTTGCTGAGATTTAGACTGACTGCTCTAGCTGTGTCTCACACACACACACACACTTTAATGGTACATAACCATCCAACCAGTCAGCCAGTGTCCCTGGTCCGGGTTGATTTAATAAGGATAGAAGCAGCAAGCAAAGCGGCACAACCATATCTAGCTGCTGTCTATTACACACACTTACACACACACTCATACACATACAAAAGCATTGTCTCCTTCATCGTCAGGCTTTTACACCAATAAATTAAATTTATCTGTTTCTCAACATCTGAAAACAATGTCATGCTCGACATTTTTACATACATTAATGCTGTTTACCGATTTTAGAATAAACGCTATTACAATATTAAGTACTCTTTGGGTAAAAAAAACAGATATTCTACTGCACTGTAGATAACAGAAAAAAAATTATGCATTTGGAAATTGTGCATTATTAGAATTTGGTAGAGTGACTTAGAGTGACTGAGAAATTGGAGGTTAAGGGGCCTGTTTAGGAGGCCCAGCAGTAGTAACTTGGGAAGTGGTGCCTTAGTGGTTAAGTTAAGGACTGATACCAAAAAGACCAATGCTGGGAATCGAACCCTGAGCTTTCAATTAACAGTTCTTAACCACTGTACTATCACTTTCTTGTGTTATGTCATAATTGATCATTTTTTGTAAAGCAGGTTCCGTTTACACACAGATGGTTTGACAGAGAGTCCCAAAAATCTTTTAAGAAAGGGAACCGGAGATTAAAATGTTGAAATACTAACTATCACAATATTCTTTCCACCAATATTCTAATCTCTAGTATCAATACATGCTTTACATTTTTGTTAACCTTTACAAAAATAATACAGGAAATAAAATAAGATGTAGATTGTGGTGGTAAAATAATCAAACTAGAGACTCATCTTCACTCCTGCCTGGGAATCAAACCCAGGCCTTCTGACTGTAAGGCAAGTGTGTTAATCACTAAGCCCTTCCCTTTTTTTTTCATAATTTTATCTAACAACACACATCTTACAGATGTTGCTTTAGATATTTAAGATATAGATGTTTAACTTAGGACCGGTGATCTTTCCAGGATGTACACCCTGTCTTTTGCCCTATGTGCGCTGGGATATGCTTTTTCCCCCAAGTTCGGGAATAAGCGGGTATAAAAGATGAATGAATAATTATTTTAATTATTTTACTAACTGACCAGTCATAATTTTGTATTAGAAACATTTCCGATTCTAAAAATATATTGACTAAAATCAAACAGCATTAATTAATAGTGCATATTTCTTATTGCACCACGTACTAATGCTGCTGGATTGTAGTCCTAAAAAAAGCTTAAAGCTTGACCAATAAAGCGGTGTATAAAATTTAGTTAACAGTTGAAGACCCCCAGAGTGCACAATTAGCAAAGCACTTTAGACAGAGAAGCAAACAGTAAATTGTATAGACCACATTTAGGTAAGTTTATATTTCAACATTTTGAAAGGAATCTCAGAAAGTGGATAGTTAAGCAACCGAATCTTTTTCCATTTCCTGTAACTCGCTAGTTTGTCTGAGCGAATACTATGTCCTCGCAGTCACACACATTCATTTGGGATTTGTTCAGTTTGACAACTATTATTAACACGTTCCACAAGAGCACCTAAAATACTTACCATAAAAACAAACTTTTTTTTTAAATATGTAATTGAATAATAAAATGTATTTTAATATATTACATTTTTAATATACATTGTAACACCAGCATGTCCTATTTTTGTGCTTGTATATGCATATGACACTCACTCAACAGGAGGGTTCATGTCATCTGGTTTGGTCTCAAAGAAGCGCAGAACTTCCTCGCTCTGGGAGATCTGGGGAGGAAGTCGCACCAGCGCCTGATACATCGAAAGGAAATGACACAGAACGATTAACAGAGGCACACATGACATTCAGATACTTAATGCTTTCATACAGAACATTCAGGATGACTCATTTTTGTCAAACTCTAACAGTGCCTTAGCCCGAATATGTATCCTTAGAATTTATTTGCCTTTCAGCAGTTCTATTATAAAGCAATAGGTGGTGCTACAATAATACCTCGTGGTTTTGAACATGAACAAACTTAGGTTTCATGGTGGTGCCTGCTACCAGACCCAAATGAAGACTTTAGACACATGTTTCTGTATTTGAGACGCTCACATTTTGTCCTTAACTGCTAATTACAGGATTTAAACACAAAGTTTTTCTCAAAACAGTTTGGTTTCCGTATGTGAAGCTATAACAGAGACCAATCGAACACAGGCTTCTACAATTATTTATTCATTCATCTTATATTCATTCCCTAATTCCGAGTCACGGGGGTTGGAGACTATCCCAGTGCAGATAGGGCGAAAGGCAGGGGTACACCCCGGTTAGGTCGCCAGTCCATCGCAGGGCTACTCACATAGACAAACAACCACACACACTCCCTCCTATGGGCAATTTAGAATCACCAATCATTCATTCATTCATTCATCTTCTATACCCGCTTATTCCCAAATCCGGGGTCACGGGGGTCTATCCCAGCCTATCCCAGCGCACATTGGGCGAGAGGAAGGGGTACACCCTGGACAGGTTGTCAGTCCATCGCAGGGCCACATACACTCACATTCACTCCTATGGGGAATTTAGAGTCACCAATCAACCTAATGTACATTTTTTTGGACTTTGAGAGGAAACCGGAGTACCCGGAGGAAACCACCGCCCTAAATTGCCCATAGGAGTGAATGTGAGTGTGTGTTTGTGGCCCTGCAATGGACTGGCAACCTGTCCAGGATGGGATAGGCTGGGATAGAAACCCGTGACCCCGCATTTGGGAATAAGTGGGTATAGAAGATGAATGAATGAATGAATGATTGGTGATTCTAAATTGCCTATAGAAGAGATTGTGAGTGGTTGTTCAGTCACATGTTTTTGTCTTTGTGTACTCCGCACAGAAAGACCCGAGCCCGTGATTCGAACCGTGCTTACCACTACACAACCGTGCCGCCAATCAACCAAATGTAAATTTTTGGACTGTGGGAGGAAACTGGGGTACCCGGAGGAAACTCTGAAGGACCTGGAGCAAACTCTGCAAAGAAAGACCCAGTGCCCAGGAATTGAACCACTAGGCCACCGCCGAGCCCTTCGCTTCTATAAATATGAACTAATATATTTACCCCTGTTACTAGGGCTGGAAAAGCAAAATAGTTTATTATTAAAAGAAAAAAACTACACGCTGAGAGGCAGTAGTTTGGAGTAAAACATCTGTTTTGCGCTTTGATTTAGAGCTGTGTTATCTTTATTCAATTTTTTTATTCTGCTCATTAACAAGTTTAGAAAACCATTTTAAAATGTGATTTTCTAGGTACATTAATTTTATAGTGTTAAAATCAAATTAAAAAATTCAATGCAAAGTAAAGTAAATACTTAGTTAAACTACCTTTTTTGTGAAAATAAAGTCTTGCAAACAGTTATGGCAGCCAGGAGTTTCAGTAGTCAAATTTTTAACTTCATTTTTATGCACAATCTTCTGCACTTGTATGTGTAGAATGTTTAATATCTACCTAATAATGGTCCAGCTTAAGTGTTTATTACTTAAAGTTGTTTATGGTGGATCTTAAAGCATCTTCTGAATTGTTGTCCTGTTGGGGAAGTCTGTTTTTTTTTTGACTGACTGTAACATCTGCGTAATCTATCTCCTCCATGTTTCCTGTTCCACATGGCCCCCAAATAATTATTAGACTTAGACTGTTGTGTCAGTAAACCTTTCCTGTGGGTCCTTAGTGTGATATGACTGTCTCTGTATTGTAGACATCAATTAGTATCATTTGACATTCCTGACACTTGGCAGATGCCCCTATCCAACTAGGTAGCCGAGGCTTCAGGGCCCCAGCAGTAGTGGGATTTGAACCCAAACTCTTTGGATCTGCAATCTAACACGTAACCAGTGCGCTACCACTTCCACAAATTTGTTGTTTTCAGCTGCATGATGCTAAAAATTATACTTATTTAATTTATAATCGTTGATTAAGAGTCCAAAAGCTAAATCACTGAGCTACCAGATTTTGCCAATACATACCATACCCATTGTTAGTCACAATACACTACATCACGATATATTGCAATACATCGGATATTATTTTTTGTAAAAATATAAGAAATTCAGAGGCTTATTTTTTCTGTCATGTTTGCTTGTAGGAAAACAACCGCATGTATCAGTGATTACTACAGGATTACTATGTGTTGATATTACAAATTAGGCTGTTGATACACTATCATGAAAAAATTGTGATAGTTAGCTGTAACAATAATTTTTAAACCGCCCTAATTTTTTATTTTATAAATAGTTTTAATTGTGTTTTAAAATCTATACCCAGCGAATCTATGCCTAGTTTCAAGACATGTTTATTAGGTAAATCAGCCAAACAGAGAATCTTTATTTGCAGAGCCAGCAAACAGATTGCACTTTTGATTAGCACAGACCATCGACAGAGAGAGAGAAAATATGCGTGACAGACAGCATGCGCGAGACATGTGAGAGACTTGTGAGGAAAATCCCTCTAAGAATAAATGTAATCCTTGAGAATAACCGCCGAACTTCAGAAATTCGTGGACAAGATGAGCACACAGAATAAAGGTGGGAATCCAAAAGCTAATTCCAAAATTGTGAAACATAGGTACGGTCAAATTTACACTTTAACAAGTGCCAAGTAAATTTCTTTATGTCAGACCCAAGTTATAAAATATGGTGAACTGTAGTGCTACTACATAAAGAATTATGTTATAGAGATTAAAAAAACCATCTAGAGCACAAATAAGTATTAAACTGTTTAATAAAATTCAGTTAAAAGCGTCTCCCAGAGTTTGACAACTGCTTTTAGATTGTATTTCATGGGGCTTGCTGCCATAAAGTACGGCTTCTCAAACATTCCCAGTCAACCATCCAACTCTTTTGAGCAGCTGTTCTTGATTAACACTTGTTTGTTTGTAAAACTGGCTGTGTGCCATGAGAAACGAGGGGGTTAATCAGGGGGGAAGTAAATGGATAACAGATAACAAAACAAACAGTGATAAAAATAAAAGAGTGTAAGATAAGAATCTTACTATCCTATGTAAGTCTAAATTGCTATATTCAGAATTCAACTTTTAATAAATTTTCATAATAATAAAAGATGCAGATTGGTATCACAATATAAAATAATGTTATTTATTACAGCATATCCTTAAATCTGGCATATACACACTAAATGTGATTTTTTTGATCCACTTTAAATGCGTACTACTATAAAATATTTTATAACAATTTAACTATGTGGAAAAACATTTAACTTCAGTCATGGCTGTTAAAACATTGAGGGCCTATTAGACAACCCTGAGGAATATGATAATATGACAAGATCTACAGTGACACATACAGCATTGTTATAAAATACTTACAACATAAAAGTAATACATTTATTTGTAGAAATTCTAGGGAAGTGATAAAAACCTACCCTGCAATAGTCATCTATGAAGCGTAGGCGTTTCATGGCCACGTCTCGAACATGACTTCGCCGAAACAGGATTTTTCCTTAAAAAGTCAACAATAGAGTAAAAAATAACACAGGGTCAGTACTGTAGCACAGATAGCAAACAAAATTTTAGAATGATCTTCAAAATGATCTTCTTAAAAATGATCTTTAGAATGATCAACACTTCAGCTTATTCCAGAACAAAAACTATGATCACTAATCAACGTTTCTACGCGAGCTTAATTAAACTCGAGTTCAAGTTTAATACAATCCTTTTTTTCCTTGTTACTTAAGGAATTTTCAACCTAAGTGCAAATAACATAGGATCAATATGATACAAAACAAACTGTATTAAATTTGGCTAGGCTAAGGTCGGCTTCCTCTATTATCTCAGTTCTATTGCATTTTAACAGATCAAAATAAATGGTTCCCTAATCAGATTAGAAAGGTAATCCGAGTACGGATACTGTTTTTAGGATGTGTAAAGGTCTGCAAGGACATTAGGATGCAAGGTCTCTTTTTTTATTCCGAAAAGTTGTTATTTGTAAGCTTCGAGTCTTGTTAGTATTTCAGTCTCAGCATATTGTATTGTACAGGGTGACTTGGCTTCCTGCGGCCCCGAGTAATAGATAACAGATTGCTACAGAGAACTGGCTATTTTATGATATTGTCAGCGTGGGTTTATTAAATTTGGGGTGTAGTGGAGAAAAATATGAGAGATTTAGTGTTTTCTGTGTGAGACAGTTCAACTTTCAAGGTTGTAGATGAATTTAAACAGGCCAGATGAGCCGTTTATGCAGAGATGGGATATAAATAAAGGCAGATTACTCCTAACACTTCAAAAGTAATAAAAACATTTAAATCCTAAACAGCACATTTCACTGCCAGCCCCAAAATGCACTTGTTGTTTAAGGTGTTCGCTCAGTGTTTAACGCGTTGGACTGCTAACTGGAAGACTATAACTTTGACTGCCAGCACCACCAACTTGCATTTACATTTTCAGCATTTGGTAAATGCTCTTGTCAAAATGTCTTGCATTTTTTTCTCATTTATGCAAATGAGCAATTGAGGATTAAGGACCTTTAAGGGCCATCAGGTCACCCTGGATAAAGAGTGGTAGCCCATGTGCTTTATCGATATGTTGATATTCTTTTGTTTCTATTTCCGCCCAACCATCTTATTGTTCGATAACCTTTTTGTGTTCACCTGTAGTATGCTAATCTTTAATTATTCTTATACTTTAAAAGAACTGGTTCTAAGCATTGTTTTCCAATGTCTGGTGTTTGTCTAACACTTTACATTTTAATCTACAATGTAAATCAATAGATTTTTTTTGTCATTTTATTTTTAATGTAACCCCAAATCTTCTGTTTAATATCTTTAAAGGAATTCTAAAATGCAATAAAATAAATTCTTTAAATGAGCCAGCTGAAAAACAAATGTCTAACATTCTCGATGGACATGTAGATCATCTTCTGAGATGATACAAAATATTTTTTAGCAGCAGAGAGAACAAAGAAGCAGAGAGACTAAATCTCTTATACTGACTCAAACGCACCATTACTGACAGACATGAATGTTACCTGACTGTGAGTGACGGGTACACACCTCAGGGGTGATTGTACAAAAACTATGTATCCTTCACTGGTACTGACAGGCAAGCGTAACCTACACAGGTCATGCATTTTTTACTAGAACCAAAATGCACAAATGCCACGCTTTTTTTTACTTGCCTGACAAGTAGGATGTTTGCTTCTTCTTTACTGTAATTAAAAACATGACTGCCACACCTTTTTCTACAACTGATAGACAAAAAGGCTATGCTATTTCTGTTTAGACTGTTGGACACAATCAATACCAGGGCTGACAAGCACAAAGGCCATTCTTTGTTCACTAGAACTTACAGCACCGAAACCTACAGTGTAAATAGTTTCATTCATTCATTCATTCATTCATTTATCTTCTATATCCGCTTATTCCCTAAATTAAGGTTACAGGGGCCTGCTGGAGCCTATCCCAGCGCACATAGGGTGAGAAACAGGGGTACACCCAGGACGAGTTTATTTCTGGCAATTTATAAAATTTTATTGCAGGTGTTCATTATTTTGTCCAATCCTTAACCTTTTTAGTTTTGCACACTTAAAAGAGAACAAGGAAATTCAAATAATGTTATTAGGAGAGAGGCATGCGACTAACTTAATAAATACCAGACAACAGAGCACATTTTTTCGCAGTAGTAATTACCAAGGAGATCAAACAGCCGCCATGGGAGTGATTGGGCTGTATGTGTTGAGTGTGAAGGTTTTATTTTTTATTTTTTCGAGACAGTGTGTCTGCAGGCAGACAGAAGGAAAAAGCAGAAAGAAGTAGAAGACGAGCGCTGCCGAGTCAGCAAAGCCTTGAAACACACATCATATTGTCTGTCTCTCTCTGCTGCATTATTTATCGCTCTTCTATGCTTCTCCTAACGATTCTTCGACTCACTGACAGCATGTGTATTTGTGCGAGAGTCTTAACAGCCTGAGAATTGAAAAAAGGAGGGTCCAGGCCAACCATTCAATAGAGGTACCACAGACAGCTTGCATTTGTCGCTGCATGTGTGAGAATTGGGGATGAAGTGATAGAATGACTGAAAACAGAAACGGAACGGAAATGTCTGGTCTCACCTGGAAGGAAAGGGATGATGCGCTTTTTGGGGTCTTTCTGCCCTCCCTCGATTGGGAACTTGTCAAGAAGCTGCATCTGGAAAAAAGGATCCAAAACATTTTAATGGATTTACACTACAGCCATCTGTAATGTCTGAGCTGTATGTGGTTACAGTGATAATATCCAACACTAAAAATCATAATAATAGCTTCAGATCCTGCATCTGAATTGATATCGCAGAACAGAGTCTGGGTACCAACTCTGCTCACTCATTTAAAAGGGACGACCGACCAGGTCTGCGTAATTAATCACATCCTTCCCAACCAACAAACTGTTGTGCAAGCTAATGAGTGTGTTATAAATTTATTCAATAAATAGGCAGTGGTGGCTCAAATGATTAAGATGCTGAGTTGTTGCTTGGGAGACCCTAAAGTCGAAAGAAAGCACAAGTGTAATAGTAAAATCTCATCAAGTCACATTTATTCATCTTATTTATATGTACTTAATATAATTTAATGTAATCTATCGGTCCTTTGTTCATTTTGTTTAATTCATCTTTAAGCAGCCTAAGGGTCAGAGTATAGTTGCCTACCATATATAGTAATTTGACTATATTCCTGCGAATAGGAAGGACTGAGGAAATCAATCATTCATTTAATCGAGCGATCAATCAATCATTCATTTAATCGAGCGATCAATCAATCACGATCTATCTATCTATCTATCTATCTATCTATCTATCTATCTATCTATCTATCT
>JAOTQW010080594.1:0-11927 GCA_026260075.1 Sisor rabdophorus | reverse complement strand
TCACCAATCAACCTAATGCACATGTTTTTGGACTGTGGGAGGAAACCGGAGTACGTTAGTTTTGCGTCAGTGTTTAGTGAATTTTGTTCTTACACAGTGGACATCATGACATATGTGACATGGAAGCTCAGCGGTCTTCCTAAGCACCGTGTCATCGGCAGCGGCACCAACCTGGACACTGCTCGCTTCCGCTTCATCATGGCAGAGAAGCTGGGAATCCATGCCAGCAGCTTTAACGGATACATCCTGGGAGAACATGGAGACTCCAGTGGTGAGTTTTAGAGATGATAATGTTAGTGTTTTATTTGAACAGTGTGTAAGATCTTCCCTGTTTCTGTGTTTCCCAGTGCCTGTATGGAGCGGCGCTAACGTTGCTGGAGTGAACCTGCAGAAGATTAACCCAGCCATCGGAACCGATCAGGACAGAGAGAACTGGAAGGAGGCTCACAAGATGGTAGTGGACAGGTAGGTAATTAAAATTACATGTACATTCTAAAGTCACCAAAAAGGCAGGTGTACAACCTGGAGAGGTCCCTGGTCCATTGCAGGGCCACACATAAATAAACAACGACACATTCTTTCACTCAATCCTATGGGCAATTTGGAATCACTAATAAACCAATCAATATGCAGGTTTTTGGACTGTGGGAGAAAACCGGAGAACCTGGAGTAAACCTTCTTGCTGTGAGGCGACAGTGATAACCACTACACCACTGCGCCGCTCTCATTTATATACTTTCAGATTCAAATTTATTATATATTATATTCGGCCTAAGTAACGTGTTTTCAGTTTTATATCGGTTACACACGCAGCCTCATGTTTACATGTTAAAATCTGAACAGCGAGCGATGGTGTACTGTGCGGGAAGATAAAAGAAGCTGGATTTTGTTCTTCATTGCAAAAAGAAGCATATTTATTCAACTGATTTATTCACCACAGCTGCACTTGGTCCTAGCTGGCAGAGATGTACAATCTCCACCTGTCCGTCAAAAGAAACCCGCTCCTCCGACTCACACATGCACCTTTGCAGTTTCAAGACAACAAGTCTCTTGTTTTAATTTCATAGAATTTTAGTTTATGAACTGGTTTCTGTCTTATTTGTTTAGTGCCGTGCAGAACTCATCTTATCTGGCTAACACAGCTGTTTTGAGATAATTTAAATACATCACAGGATAGTGTTATAATAACAGGACCATACTTTAAAGATGATGCACAGATGATCCTCAGTGGTTGAGTCTCCCTGTAAAAAAGAGAGGAAAACAGACTTAGAGGCTCAGTGCAGATAAAAAATTGCTTTAATTTAATTCAGTTTAAAATAAATGGCATAAAGATTGAATGAAGTGCTTGCTAACCACTACGCCACCTAGCTGTCCCGCAAGACAATTCAAGTTATTAAAATGACCAAATATAACGTAACGTCTCTTCTTTCTTTTCAATTTTTGGTGGCATTGAAGTACAAAGTATGTAAAATAAGTGAGATTATAGTATATGGGTAAAAAGCATACTATTGTTAGGTTTTAAGGCTGACTACTTCTCTTCCTCTTGTTTTTCATTTGTTATTTTAATCGATCTCTTTTTTTTACTCTCCCTCTCCTGCTCGCTTTCTTTGTCTACCCCTGTCTATCCTTCAGTCTGGATGATCAATAAAAATAAAGTGTTTTTTTAGGTTAAGCAGGTAACAGGGACGTGTGTGTTTTGTCTTTCAGTGCTTATGAGGTGATCAAGCTGAAGGGTTACACTAACTGGGCCATTGGAATGAGCGTTGCTGATCTGACCGAGAGCCTGGTGAAGAACCTAAGCAGAGTTCATCCTGTTTCCACCATGGTCAAGGTGTGGAACACACATGCGCACATACAAAATTCCACTAGCACACTATCAAAAGTTCTTGTAGTGTCTAAATCACAGTTACAGGTTGTTTTTCTTTTACTTAAAAGCACCACCTGGTGTTCAAATGATGTGTCACTGTATTTTTGTATTTTTTTCTAATGTAAACCAAAAGTCAATGTTATGTGATATGAATATTCCTTGCCTTTAATATTTCTAGGAGGAACAAGAACTATATAAATGTTCAAGAGGAAAGTGTGTGTGTGTGTGTGTGTGTTAATTGGCAGGCTATTATTTTATATTTTCAGTCTGCTTAAGAACTTAGCTGCTCAGTTGAATTTTTTAAATAAATATATTACTGTGGTTGAGATCATCTTCCAACTTGTGTGTGTGTGTTTGTAGGGAATGTACGGGATTGGAGATGAGGTGTATCTCAGTCTGCCCTGTGTCCTGAACTCCAGCGGCGTGACGAGTGTAGTCAACATGACCCTGAGTGACGGAGAGGTGGGGCAGCTCAGGAAGAGCGGTGAAACTTTGTGGAACATCCAAAAAGACCTGAAGGACCTGTGAAGACATACTGCAGTGGTCAAACACACCCATCCTTTTAACAACCACACTTAACACAAACCTTCATCTGGACAAAGAAAGTGATGTTTTACTCCTTTCTTATCCACATAGGTGTGAATGACACATACCGACAACACAAATGTTTCCCACAAATCTAGTAGAAGACAAAATGTTTTGTAGTCTTTCTAAAACTAAATACTATAAAATCTCAATGTATTTCTCTAAAAATCAGCAGTGTTTAATAAATCCTTAATTACAAAACCCTAATAGTTGTTTTTGTGTTATTTTAAAATGAGACTTGCTATATACATTTTCCTCCACCACCACCACCTTACAATTACAAAAACGTAATGTAACACTGCATGTCATTACAAACAGATAATTCACGTATTGAAGATTAAAGCAATTTTTATTGTAGCAAGAATTCTTGTTAGGACTGCAAACATCTACATAGATCATCTGGAGCAGTTCCGAATTAGTATTTATCTAATAACATCACAAAAACAAACAATTGTAATACAATGTATAATACATTTTACAAGACTGTAAGTCAGTGATACTGTTTGTAGGCAATGGTCTGGAAGTGGACAAACTCATTCATGGGCTAATAGAAGCTAGTTACTCTCCTTATGATGTCTACCGGAAAAGTTTGCCTTAAAAATGTAAGTTAGATTAATTTCTCCTCCCTAAGCCATTGTGGGAGTAAAGATCCTAATTTAGCTGTAAAATGCATTTTACTAGTCAAATATGGCTGTAACGGTTTTACTCTGATTAACCAATAAGAGGACAGAAAAAATACTAACATAATTGTGGTCTAGCTAGCGCTGAAAGGTGAAATTTATAGATTAAAGAAACAGTATTTAATAACATTAACCAATCTGCCACTGCTTAGTTTAGGTTACGTGGGCAGCACTACTGATTCTAAATGCAAATTAGATAACAAGGCAGCACATCGAAACTAAAATTTTTTTTAGATAAAAAAAAAACGTCTACATACACGTACTGGAAGTACTTGCTGCATTGCAAGAGGGGAAAATACGAAATTAAGTAAATAAACTTGTGAATCAATTAATACAATTTAATTGAACAAAAATATTAGATTTTGCGTTGTAACACTGATTTGTTTTTAACAAGTAATCACCCGATAAAAAGAAAAAACGGGGGGGGGGGACCCGCATGTTCATTAAATCAGGGCGCCCCCTATGGAATCTAGTATAATTTTGCACAATGTCAGTATTCATTCATCGTCTATAGCCGCTTATTCTCGAGAGGCAGGGGTACACGCTGCACAGGTTGCCAGTCCTTCGCATGGCCACACACACTGGCGCTGACTCCTATGGGCAATTTAACTCAACCTAATGTACGTCAGTCTAGACCCATTTAGTTTTTAGACTGTGGGAGGAAACCTGAGTCCCGAGAACATGCAAACCCTGCACAGAAAGAACTCTTGCTCGGGAATCGAACTCGGGACCTTATTCACATTCATTCATAAAGTGAAAAATAGAAATGGTTGATTTAATTGAAACAATATGAATATTCCAGGGAAAAATGCATTGTTTAATGATTTTTTTAAAATTATATATATAAAATCCCACTGTTACATTAACGGAAATCAAAAGTTAAAAAAAAAAGTATATTACACAGATTTCTTTTTTATCATTATTATTATTTTTTTTTAAGTTGATCTACTTTTTTGATGTGCCATTTTAAGATTTGCTGCGGGGTCCTTTGACTGCACATTAAAATTAATTTGAGGGCGTCTGTAACTAACAAGCCAAAATGTCCATCATATCAGGATATCCAGATAATCCAGCTCACAAAAATGCCATCAATTTGCCGGTGTGTGTGTTTACGGTGCCTCCTCCAGTTCTCGAACAAACAGCAGAACCGGGAGGATCCTCCTGTTCCCCGTTCTCTTCCCGAAGCGCAGCCCGAACGGGTTGTAGTTAAATTTGCTGCGGGTTAAACGATGCTGACAGGAAATGTGACTCTCTAATTCCTTCTCCTTCAATAAGAAGCAAATCCTGTCGTCTTCCGAGGTGCTGCGCTCCTCCATGTCCCTCAGATTCGCTTCTCCGAGTCCGGCAAAATCTGACGAACATATTGAAGCGTTTTATTAATAAACATGATTAAGTAATTTTAGAAGCAGTGGCAGCCGGTCAATAGGGGGCGCTCACACGGATCAAGTGAGTCAAAGTGCGACGATCGCTACTTATTTTCATTCACTCATCTTCTCATCGGCTTGTTTTCTAACTCGGGGTCCCGTGGGTCTACTGGTTCCCAGCAAACATAGGGCCACTCATACACGAACAACCACACATTTTAGCAATTTGTCAATTCTTAGTCACCAATCAACCTAATGTAAAGACCTTAAGACTGTGGAAAGAAAACTGGAAAACCAGGAGTAAACCCACAGAAGCTCTGGGGGAATCATGCAAAATGTGCATTAGGTTGATTGGTGATTCTAAATTGCCCATAGAAGTAAATGTCAGTGTGTGTGTGTGTATGTGTGTCTGTCGTTGTGTGTGTGGCCCTGCGATGGACTGGCGATGGACTGGCCCTGCTACCCCTGCTCCTCGCGATGTGTGCTGGGATAGGCTCCAGCGAACCCCCAGGACCCTGAAATGTTCGGGAATAAGCGGGTATAGAAGATGAATGAATGAAGAAAACCCTCCCTAAACTTAAATCTACTGAGTCATGCTATTTTTCGTTCTTTATTAGTAGAATTGTTCATATTTTAGCCATCAGTATTGTATCACATCACCGTAGGATATTCAAACTACTGAATTACCAACACCACAAATTTGTTTAGCACCAGCAGCTGGTGCTAAACAAATTAATTAAAGGGGCCTCTATTAAATCTATTAAATGATTCATTAAATAATTCATACATTCACTCATTTATTTATTTTCTATACATGTTTATTCCCTAACTCGGGGTCAAAGAGGTCTGCTGGAGCCTATCCTAGTGCACATAGGGCGAGAAGCAGGCTACACCCTGGACAAGTCGCCAGTCCATCTCAGGCAATACATAGACGAACAACCACAGACACATTCACACACTTAACTGCTATGGAGCACGATAGTCCTGGGTCTGCTATTATTTTTATGTAATAGTTTAAAGCTAATTTCTAAAAACCCAAAAAAGGGCAAACAGGTAAATCTGGGCAAATTTTGCATTGTTGGTGGAAAGACAATATCTAATGCTGATGTTTGAAGTGTGTGTGGTTGTGTGTGGCCCAGCGATGGACTAAAGACCTGTCCAGGGTGTACCCCTGCCTCTCGCCCTATGTGTGCTGTCCAGCAGACCCCCGTGACCCCGGATTCAGGAATAAGCGGGTATAGAAGATGAATAATTATTAAACACTAATCTGCTTTATAAACTGTTATGTTTTCAATAACTTAAATATTTATAGTATTTTTATAATAGAAATGCAGGAAATTCCTAATTTAAAAAACAACAACATTTAATAAGCACTTGATCTATTTGCTTCCAAGAAATTTTTTATTTTAAATGTAGACCACAATAACCCTTGAGGTGACACAAAAAATAAATAAAAAAAAAATCAAAAATAAAAAGTGGCAGTGGAGCAGCACTGTCATCGAAAAATGGTTATGTAACGTTCAACATATGTAAAAGTTAATCATTTTCCTTAATGTCATTGTGTGACTAAATTAAGTCTTAAAAGATTTCAACAGTTTTTATTTATAAAAATAAGCGACATCTCACACAAGAAAAGTATACCCTGTGCATACAAACTTTTCTACTGTCTAAAACAATAAACCCTCTCTCTCTTTCTCTCTTTCCTTTCTTTCTCTTTCCAGTAAGTGCACACTGAAATAAAGCCTTACCTTTTTTTCCATCCATCCATTGTAGGAATCTTTTCCCAGGAATTTTAATGATATGTGAGGAGGCGTAATGGGCCACTAGGAGGGATGTAAAGATAATCAAAACTGCTAGTTTCATGTTTTTAGGGGATGAAGATGATTTCTGTGAAGGAGTTCAATTCTGCTGAGAAAAAATGGTTCATGTGGAAACGTCCCTCAATATATAAGCACCAGGTGCACCACCCCCCTCTCTCCTCTAGTCCCTGAAATGTTTTTATAAATACAAAATTTCCTCACAGAATCCAAAAACAGGAGTGTGATTATTTAAATTTTCTCACTACATCACTAAAGAAAACAAAAACCAAACAAATGCAATTAAATTAACCTTTGCTCAATCTGTCTCTCTCTCTCTCTTTCTCTCTCTCTCTCTCACCATCTCTCTTTTCCTCTCTTTCTTTCTTTCTTTCTTTCTTTCTTTCTCTCTCTTTGATTTTTTCTGTCTTTTTCTTTTTTTTCTTTCTGAATTCATGCACTGGCAGTGTGCCATGTCAGGTTTCACTGTAATGTCGGTGACCTTGAGCCCAAAGTGCAACAGTGTTTGTTTAAGAGTATTTAAAGAGAAACACTCTTCAGTCCAAACTCCTCTGTGACTCTCTGGAATTGAGTGCGACGTCGGAGCAGTTTCGTTCCTGTCTTCCTGACGGATTTCACCTGAATCAGTGTCTGGATTTTGTCCCATCATGCCGCTGACCAGATCTCTGTCTATGGGCTCACTGAGTGGCCTTCCTCTATGGGAGGAAGAGGAGTTACCTGTGGAGGATCTACTGCTTTTCGAGATAGCTTGGGAAGTCACCAACAAAGGTGAGCGCCTCTGGGAAAACTAGAAACTAAACAATTTCTGCTTTTTGTTTTATATAGGGTAAGTAGACGTGTTTAATTTTGGGTTGCCAAGTACTTTTGGCACAACCTCAAATGAAGTGGCCATTAGCTTGCACTTGCAGTAGACTAGTAATAAAGTGGCATCTTTGGTAGATAATAGAATAAAGTGCCCTTTAGGTGGCCCTTTAATAGATATTGTCATTAAGTGCCCACTGTGTTAGATAATTGAATACATTCTTAAAGTCACTCTTATAACAAAAAAAAATTCCCTTACACTAGATAATGCGCCAAAGTGTCCACTAGGTTGCACTTGCAGTAGATTATGTAATAATGTGCCCTGCAGGTTACACTTGCAGTAGATATTGCAATAAAGTAATGTGGTAATTAATAGAATGAAGTGTCCTTTAGTTTACCCTTTTAATAATTAATGTCATAAACTACCCACTGCCAGGCAGTGTAGTGGTTAGCACGCTATCCTCACAACAAGAAAGTTTTCGGTTTGGATCCCGGGCAGTCTTTCTGTGCGCAGTTTGCATGTTCTCCCCGTGTTTGCATGGGTTTCCTCCGAGTACTCCGGTTTCTTTCTACATGGTTTGATTGGTAATTCTAAATTGCCTATAGAAGTAAATGTGAGTGCGTGTGGTTGTGTGTGTGGCCCTGCGATGGACTGGCGACCTGTCCAGGGTGTACCCCTGCCTCTCATTCTATGTGCTCTGGGATAGGCTCCAGCAGACCCCCGTGAACCCGAGTTCGGGAATAAGTGGGTATAGAAGATTAATGAATGAATGAATTATACAGCAGCTGTATAATTTTTCAACTATCTTTATACATTCTGAAGATGCAAACATTCAACCAAGTTAAGGAGACAACATTAAGCAATGAAATCAAGTGGGTGTAAAATTTTTAATTTGGTGACTGGATCATCTAAATTTAATAAAGTGATAAATAATCCGTAGACTACCCACTGCCCTTTAGGTTGCCCACACAGTAGATAAGGTGATAAAGTCCCCACTTTTTTTAAATAATTGAATGAATTGCTTTCTCAGTCACCGAATTAGCAAAGATAAGTGTTCTTGCAATAGATTATGTTATTGCATAATTGTCCAATAACGTGCCCTGCAGGTTTTACCTGCAGTAGATATTGCAATAGTTTAACCTCAATAATTTAACCACTGTTGTAGATCATTAAATGAATTGCTCTCTAGGCCACCCTTTTAGTAACAAAGGGTTGCATTTGCAGTAGGTAAAGTGATGTAGTGGTAGACTGTGGTAGATTATAGGATAACATGCCCTCTTGGTAAAGATTGCAGTAGATTATGCGAGGTGACTTTAATTGAGATTTTATGTAATAGACCACATAATTGTGAATTGGAACATGAATGATATATGGTTTTAAAAATTTTAAGCAAATAAAAATCGGAAAAGTTTGTTGTGCATTTGTATTCAAACCTGTCAATATTTTCACAGCCACCTTTTACTGCAATTACAGCTGCAAGTCTTTTCAGCATGCTTTTTTGCAAAATAGCTCAGTCTCAGTCTAAATGATTAGACTTTGACTAGGCCATTCTAACCTGAATATGAACATGAATATGAACAGAGCACCTTCTACCCCATGTTTGCTGTGTCCCCTACATAACTTGTAGCAAACTGCAAACAGGACTTCTTATGTCTTATGTTTACACAACCCATTATTATATAGACCCATGGTCACTCTGGAGGAGCTGAAGAAATTTACAGCTCAGGCCTGTCGGTCTCTCAGTTTAGGTGAAAAAACAAGTCTTTTGCACCTACAAAAAAAGCTTTAAACTTCTTCACAACTTTATCTTTGACCTGTCTGGTTAGTTCCTTGGTCTCCATGATGCTGTTTGTTTACTAGTGTTCTCTAACAAACCACTGAGACTGTTCTTTACTAAATAGGTATATCTTTAGTGATATAACTTCTTTTGATTTATACTCTATTAACTAATTAGGTGATTTTATCTAAGGACATCAGAGTACAGGGAGCACACAAATGCACACCAGATTTCAAAATGTTGAAAACCGTATATAATTTTTATTTCCTTTTATAATTATGGGCTACTTTGTGTTACATAGAATCTCAATAAAATACGTTTAAGTTTATGGTTGTAAAGTGACAAAATGTTAAAAAGTTCAAGGGGTATGAATACCTTTTTAGGGCTCTGTAAGTGTCTTCTATGTCAGCTAATGGAAAAATGGAATGGCCTTAATGTTGAGCTTGCAGTGGATAATGTAATACAGAGCCCTTTGCGGTAGATAAAGGAATGAAGTGCCCTTTAGGCTGCCTTACAGTGGATAATATCCAGTGTATAGGATTTTGGAATAAAGTGCCTTTTGTGGTAGATAAAGTAAATGAGTGCTTGTAAGCTTACCCTTGAGGCTGATAATGTAATTAAGTGCCCTTAAGGTTGCTTATGCAGTAGATAATGCAATAGAGTACGACAGTAGATAATTAAATAAATTGCTCCCTGTTGCCCTTGCAGTAAATTGATATTTTAAAATGCCTTCTGTTGTAAATAAAAAAATATAGTGCCCTCTGTGGTAAATAATAGGATAAAGTAAACTCTGTGATATCGTAATTAGACCCCTTCGAAGTTGCCCTGTAATTCATAATGTGATAATATGCCCTCTAAAATTTCTTTTTAAATATATAATGGAATAGAAAATGGCCATTCATCACATGCAAGGATTTACTTTGCAACATAACAGGTGAAATTGTCATTTTGTTGCCCCTCTGCTTCTCAGGCAGTGCTACTGATCTGCTAAATAATAAGTCTATAGACAATATTTGGTCTATTTTGTCTACTCTATAATCATTCCGTTCCTTTGCATCTCCACCAGTGGGAGGAATTTACACTGTCATTCAGACCAAAGCGAAGATCACAGTGGATGAGTGGGGTGAGAACTTCTTCATGATTGGCCCTTACTACGAACATAACTTCAGGACGCAGGTGGAAAAGTGTGAACCTCCAAACCCCACATTGAAAGAAGCCATTGAGGCCATCTCCAATAATGGCTGCCAGGTAGCTCATGCAGAATCATTGTTTTACTCCCTAAATGTTTGTTTTGGTTATTATAATACTTGTTTCACTATTATACAATCGCTCAACACAATTACATACTTAATATATGATTACGTCACTGTAGCATCCGAGCACGTCATCGTAGCATCTGATAACCAACAGACTGAACATACTGATTAGGAAGGCTGGCTTGGTCATAGGCTGCAGACAGGACACTTTTGAAGTAGTGGTGGAGAGGGGACATTTAAGAAACTGTTATCTATTACGAATAACCATCCTCTGCTCCCTGTACTGGACAGAAAACAGAGCGCCTTTTCCAAAAGGCTCAGACAGCTTCGTTGTCATACAAACCGTTACAAGAAATCTTTCCTGCCCCAAAGCAATAGGACTGTTTAATGACTCATCTCTATGCCACTACATTTGCACCACTTTTACATATTTTTGATATTTATTTTTTAGTATTTTTACCTTTGGGTGTCTGTAAATAGCTTAAATAGTTTTTCTATTCTATTCTATTCTATTCTATACCATTACATCACTGTAGAATCAAATTAAGTGATTGTATCATACACTGGTAGGTCTATCTACTGACACATTCTAGCTAATAGTAAATATTACAGAGACCGAATATTTTTTCCATTATAAAATAACTTAAAGAGTCGAACTGTCTCGCCAGTAGATAGCGCTAAAAGACTTTCAATAATGACACAAACTCTCACAGCATAGACGCAGACATTTTTAATTATGATTTTTTTATTGAGAGAGCGAGAGTTGTTCATGTCTGTGTCTATATTTTATGCGTACTGAATCTCAGCATGTTAATATGAAATACATCATTCATTCATTCATCTTCTATACTCGCTTATTCCCGGGGTATAGAAGATAATTCGGGGTCATGGGGGTCTGCTGGAACCTATCCCAGCACACATAGGGCAAGAGGCAGGTGGTAATTTGCTAATTCATCGCAGGGCCACACACACACAAAACCATCACATTTACTTCTATGGGCAATTTAGCGTCACCAATCAACTTAATGCACATGTGTTTGGACTGTGGGATGAAACCGGAGTATCCGGAGAAAACACCACGCAAGCGCAGGAGAACATGCAAACTCCGCACAGAAAGACCTCAAACCCTGGATTCGAACCCAATACCTTCTTGTTGTGAGGCGACCGTTCTAACCACTACGCCACCGCACCGCCACTAAAGAAATACATGAATTACACATACACCTAACACAATAGTGTGTTTGTGTGTGTGTGTGTGTGTAGGTGCATTTTGGCCGCTGGCTTATAGAAGGCAGCCCCTACGTGATCCTGTTGGATATTGGCGCTGCAGCCTGGAATCTGGACCGCTGGAAAGGAGACCTGTGGAATGCCTGTAACATTGGACTGCCATACCACGACCGCGAGGCTAATGACTCACTTATATTCGGCTCACTTGTCAGTTGGTTCTTTAAAGAGGTAGCACAGAACCACATAAACACACACACACAACCCCGCACACACACACACATACAGCTGTTGTTACAAAATTTTGCACTGGAGATTTCTTTCATCAGAAGTGGAAAAATCTTTGGTATTTTTGTTGTTGAAACTGGAATTTTTTTATTCATTTAACTTCTATACCCACTTATTTCCGAACCCAGGGTCACGGGGACGAAAAGCAGGAGGTACACCATGGATAGGCCGCCAGTCCATCGCAGGGCCACACACACACAACCACACGCACTAACATTTACTCCTATGGGCAATTTAGAATCACCAATCAACCTAATGCACATGTTT
>JAOTQW010080585.1:0-11927 GCA_026260075.1 Sisor rabdophorus | reverse complement strand
ATGTGCGCTGGGATAGGCTCCAGCAGACCCCCGTGACCCCGGATCCGGGAATAAGTGGGTAAAGAAGATAGATGAATGAATGAATGAAGATTGTCAGTTTAGCCATATTGTACTGTGTACTGAGGTTACACTGATGCCTTTCCTTCTTAAATTCTATAGTTATTTTCTGTGGGTATAGAAGATGAATGAACAAAATAAAATGTTATTCTAATCCTTTAGTTGGGCAGCTCTGGCTGTCACATAATTATTTGTTAATCTTTTGTTTTGATTTATCTTACTGTGCTTTTATCCTACAGTAAACTGATCTGAAATCCCAGGTAAGGAAGGGGTTTGTTATAGGGTAAAAAGATCAGAATATTAAATAATAATCACTACTGTGTGTTGCCTCCAGGGCCAGCAGTGAGAAGGCAGACAGACAGCACTGTGAGCCTGAGAATTTGTGGTGTAATTTGAAGGCAGCCAGCCATTTAGTCCTTTCTTGGATGACTTTTGATGATTCGATCCACTCCATTTCTTTATGATTTTGACCAAGCTGTTAATCAAAGCTCATCCTGCTGCCCAGTGGCAGGAGAAATATACTGACCATCTTTACAGTGGCTTCTAAAAGCAATTTAGTCTTATAACTCAGAATTGAAAGGGATTGTCAAAGCTTTTGTACAGGATTCTACTGTTTCTTATAGAAAAATCAGTGTTGTAATATTATAAGCATCTTGTTATAACTCTGGGTTTAAACTGTTTTTATAGTTACCACTAATAACTGTCAGCAGTTTATAACTATTTCTATTATTAAAATGTTAGTATTTTTACTGGGTTATTTTTGTATTGATAAATAGCAATAAAATATGAAGATAATTTCTACACCAATAGAATACAACAGCTTAATTCCTGCTCAGATGTGTAGAGAGGGGGTACCATGCCTCCAAGTCAAGGTTGTTCCAAGTCCACGATTGGTAGCATTCTCCACAACCATGAATGGTAACATAGGATCTGCATGTTTTAAAATGGACCTGTGGTAAACTTGGCTTTTAAAATAGCTGAGTACTTTTATGGATGTCTCAGTCCACTGGATTTTTGTAGGCTTTCATTTTAACAGTGCAGTAAAAGGAGCCGATGTCATAATATAAGTCTGGAAAAATCTTGCAGAAATCTTCCAAAAACCCAGAAACCTATAAAGTTCCTTGAGGTAAAGGCCAATCCATGACTGCCCTTACCTAAGCTTCATCCATGGCAACACCTTGAGAGCTGATGTGATAACCCAGGAACATGACATTGTCACAATAAAATTCACATGATACTGTTTTGAGAATGTCATCAATATAGGCTGACACAATGGTTCAAAATATCTCTGAAAATCTTTATGAAGACTGGGAAAAAGAAGGTGCATTGGATAAGCCATAAGGCATGACCACATAAAGTGGGGCAAAAAAGGATTTATTCAGCCATCAATTGTGCAAGCCCTCCCACTTAAAAAGATGAGAGAGGCCTGTAAATCTGAATTTGCAATAGGTAAGCAGCTTGGAAATCAACTGTTGAAGCAAATAATGAAAGATATACAAGACCACTGATAATCTCCCTCAAATTGGGGCTCCAGGCAAGATCTCACCCCATGGGATTAAAATGATCACAAGAACGGTGAGCAAAAATCCCATAACCATACCTACTGTTAAGCATGAGGGTATAAACATCATGCTTGGGGGCTATTTCTGCAAAGGATCCAGGACAACTGATTGTTGCAAAGGAAAGGATGAATAGGGCCATGTACCATTAGATTTTGAGTGAAAACCTCCTTCTATTAGCAATAGCATTGAAGTTGAAAGATAGCTGGGTCTTTCAGCATGACAAACATGATCCCAAACAAATCGGCCTGGTATCAGAAGTGGCTTCGTAAGAAGCATTTTAAGGTTCTGAAGTGGCCTTGCTAGATTCAGTTCTCAACCCTATAGAAAATCTACAGCCCCAAAACATCACTGCTCTAGAGGAGACCTGCATGGAGGAATGGGCCAAAATACCAAAAACAGTATGTGAAAACCTTGTAGAGAGGTTTGACCTCTCTCATTGCCAACAAAGCGTATATTAGTATTGAGATGAACTATTGTTATTAACCAAATAATTATTTTCCACCAGAATTTGCAAATACATTTATTAAAAAGCAGACAATGTGATTTACTAGATTTTGTCTCTCACAGTTAAGATATACCTATGATAAAAATAACAGGCCTTTTTCAAGTGGGAGAACTTGCACAATTGGTGGCTAACTAAATACTTTTTTGCCCCACTGTATTCATAGTGGTCCTTCTCAATAATAAATGCTGCTTTTCCACTCGTCACCCTTCTGAATCCTAAGAAGGTTGTATGCACTTTTCAGGAGAGGCTTGGCGAAGATAGATGCTTCTTGTAACTGTTCTAGAGCAGCAGAAACCAAAAACAGCTAGTGATATTTAATTGTTAAAGCGTTAATAGCTATATAGTAAGCCTATAGTGAATGCAGGGATGCAGACCACCAACTTTCTTATCAACAAAAAAATCCAGATGCTACTGGAAAAGTGCAAGGATGTATAAAGCCTGCCGCAGCGATCTTTGTTAATATATGCCTCATGCCTTGTTTTTCAGGCTGTGAGACAATCCGTAAATTAGGAAATTTAATAATATGAAAAGAAAGTTGCTCCGCATAGAGGTTACCTATCCATAGAGTTGTGCGGTGGTTTTGAAGAGTAATATTTGTTCCAGTGAGGTGCTCATCAATGGTGGTAATTCTTAATGGTGGGAAGCATCTTGTGGTGTTAAGGTCTAACTGTTGTACTCGGTGGTAATCAATGAGTTTTAATGCTGCGAGCTCCAATAATAAAGCTCCACAGTATAAATGATGAACGCTTTTATAATCCATCACATTTTGAGGGAGGAAAATAAGATATATAAAGACACTGTAATGTAAAATGTAGTGAGACAAAAAACTACATTTAAATACTGTGGCTGTTTAAGTAATTTTTCCTCAGTCAAAGTATTAGGAGTAATCATGCTAGTAGTACAGTAAATTGGCTGAACAGAGGTGATTTTATTTTCCTTTTTTGCGATCCAAAAAAAAATTACAAAACAGTGAAAAATCTAGTAAAGAAAAGCTAAATGCTGACACTAAGCAACAAAAAAAATGTTGGAAACAGGAATTACATCACAGGAAGCAAAACAAACACACAGCTGTTTGTTTTCTATTGTTACTATCAATAGAAATTTGCATACAAATGTTACAACATCATAAGTGATAAATCCATTTACACTTTCTAGACAAAAGTATTGGATAATCCTAATATCAGATTTCATCTGATTCATACTCTTATAATAATCTTCAAACCTCTGGAATTTTTTTTTCATTAGATTTTTGTGTGACTGGGAGCTGTATTAGTAAGATCAGGCAGTAATGTTGGGTGATATTGTCTGGGGTACAGTCGTCGTTCCAGTTTATCTTAAGTGTTTAGTGGGGTTAAGTTAGAGAATTTTGTGATAACATTTATCTCTTTTATACAACTAAGCAATAGTTGTTAAGTTTTAAGGTTCTTGCTTGGTGTTACTGGAAATTAAATCCCGATATTTCAATTAGCAGTTCAACATCTTAACCTCTTTCTATGCTACCACTTACCCAGAGTTATTCCACTTCAACCAGAAACACATATTGTCACTAGCTTGGGAAATTTTTTTACAGGGGCATTGTCCTGCCGGAGAGAGTATTTGAGTCATTTAGAAAAGAAATAATGTTTTGGAACAACATACAAATACATTTTAGATGACTGTTGAAGTTATGTGTGTGTAATATAAATAACAGCATTAAAAGAAGATGCTGTATCTGAATATCTAATATTCTAATGAGTCTGAAAATGATTTTATTACTAATTTATAAAGTCTTAAAAAGTCGTTATGAAAAGTGAAAACAAGTGAATATTAAAATATCAACTTTGACTCAAAACAGTCTACCTCGTGGAGCTTACAGACCCTGCATATACAAAAGTGCTAAGATTTTAAGAAAAATTTACATTTTATCCTTATGTATCACAACGGTACACAACTGCACTGCCCAGTCCTCTGAATCTGAAGCGCTTGAGGCACTTTTTAAAAGATCAACTCTCTCCAATTGTAAAAAGAAAACAGTTTTTGTTTTTAACCCCAAATGTCATAGTGATTGATTCCTGGAAAAAGCAGTAGCATTTGAAAACATTACCTTTCCTGCACATGTAAGCCTAGGGACGAGCATATTTCATCCTGAGTGTTAATCTCTCTTCACCCTAGGGCAAGAAAATAAAAGATCATGATCTTCAATTCAGATCTATTGCCACTGCCTTTGGGTATTTATTGCATTATATTTTTAGCTTTTGGTAATTTTTTACTTTGATGCAAAAATGTATCTAAAATACTATTCAAGTTACAATGTATGGCCAAAGTTTTAGGAACTACTGACCAGCACATCCTAATTAGAAATTCTCTATACATGGAATTTGGTATAAGAGAATATGTTTTTTTTCACTAGAGATACAAGGCTCAAATATGTGTACAAAATACACAAGAAAGAAAGAAAGAAAGTGATTGACTTCATTTTCTCTTATTTTGTCTCTCATAGTTGAGATATACCTATTATGAAAATAACAAGTGGCAGAACTTGCACAATTGGTGGCTTACTAAATACTTTTTGCCTTGCTGTATTCATAGTGGTCCTTCTTCAAAATAAATGCTGTTTTCCACTTGTCACCCTCCTGGATTCTTACAAGCACTTCTCAGGACAAGCTTTTAAAGTACAGGTACAAAGCAACAAAATGCTGTTTAACATCTTCAGAATGTAGATTATCTCTTTCGTTTTTTATTTTTTTTCTTGTACAGACAAAGTGCAGATATCCATGCCATAACCATCCAATGTTCTTTAATTCTTTATACTATTAACCTCAATGATTTAATTTAAAATCAGAAAAGGCTTTATTGCCAAGTATGTTCGCAGATGGGCGGCGCGGTGGTACAGTGGTTAGCACGGTCGCCTCACATTCGTCCTGGTTTCAATTCCCGAATTTCCGAAATTGGGAATAAGCGGGTAAGAAGATGAATGAATGAATGTTCACAGATACAGGTAATTTGTTTTGGTGTCACAACTTACAGTACACAGAGACAACAACAAGAACGCAAAATAAAGTAGAATAATAAATAAAACAAAAATGTAGGATGGTAAATAAATATCAGGTTATTTAACATATATTTATTACACAGAGGGAGAAATTTGAAATGTTCATGAGGTACCTTGCCTGTGTAACGCTACCTCCCTCCAACCACCAGAGGGCACCCTCACCTGAATACTGATCTGTTTGTTCTGTTCCTGGGTAATAGGTCAGGCATGATCTATTTAAGCTTATTATATTGCTAAGCTGATTGCGAATTATTGTTTGCCCTCCTGCTTACTAAGCATTCTTGTCTATAATCTCTTTTATGGTTTATTTGTTAATAAAGTTCTACTCTGCACAATGGATTCTACTCAGGCGTCATCATTACAGCCTGGGGAGAAAAATATTCTTCTCTGCCTAAATGTCCTATTATTCAGTGCTCTCTAGCGCCAACCAAAACCCAAAATTAAAAAAAAGAAAGAAATCTGAGTAATTACAATTTCTTTTCTCACTATACAAAATATGTACAGTTCTTGGGGAGTGGGAAGGGAAATCGTATTCAAGTCCAAAAATATTAGAACTTTAACGCTTTAACAGTTAAATATTATTTCTAGACACAGATTATATTTCTTCTTATTTTATTATCCCCAAAGCCAGAGAATATAGTGGCAAGTTTCCTCAGGTAAGTAGAGCAGCTTAAAACAGCAATAAATGAATGGATGTATAATGTGGCTATTTAACTAACTAGAGAGTGTTTTTGTAAGAAAAGTAAATGACATGAAATGACCTTTTCTACACAGTGGTCTTAAAGTACGTTTTAGACTTTCTTAGGGAAGGCACTGAGTGTCCTCTGGTGGCACCCGGTATCCACTGCATCACATTTTACTCGTATTTAAAGCAAGTTTTCTCCCAGCTCTTTTCTCTAAACACATTTTAAAAATCTCACTGAAATCCGCTCTGAGAAGTGAAACCCACAGAAGGGATTTTTTTGTTTTTTTTAATAAAATAATTACAGTAAACAGATAATACACTACTACAAACACAGAGGTATCCTAAAGAAAAAAAAAACTTACAGGAGTGCACTGAAAGCATTTTGACTGATTTTATGAGCACTTGTGTTAGTAGAGTACTAGCAGGCCATATGCGTAAATCCCCTACCTCATCCTAAAGTGGATTGTGCAGGCGTTCCAGCTTTATGAATAAATTGGCAGACTGTTTTCATATTTCTACAGTTCATAAATTAGAGGGATGCACACTTGTCATGGGTGACAGAGTTGATCCAGATCTTCATGCAGTAAACACACAAGTATTTTCTTTACTCTTAAAATGTTGCACTATTTTCAGGCATAACTATGACAAAGTAATTTTATGCAGTGAAGTTTAGAATTATAATCAGTATCTAAAAATAGCCTAAAAAAGCCTAAATATTAAAGGAAATTAATAGAAGGATTGAGGATAATGGTATGAAGAATTTAAGAACATTAAAGCTAGTTATGGCATAAATAGCTGCACTTTATCTGCACTTGTTTATTTGTTTTTACAATTTGCGTCTACCTACCTACTAATCTATGATTGCATGCTAAGGCATTAAGATTTCCCTTGCGCACAATAAAGACTTGATGTGTTTTGACTCCGACTAAACCCCAGTTAACACATTTGGGATGAACTGACTGCACCCCAGACCTTCTCAACAAACACCAAAATAAGTAAAATCTCAATAATTCTATTGTGGCTGTTTGGACAAACCCTCAGCGAACAGAAATCTAATAAAAAACGTTTTTCCGGAGTGAGGAGGGAACGATAAAAGTGACATTACATTTGAATTAGGACACACACATAAGAATGTGATGGTTAGAAGTTTAAATCATCATTATAGGATGTAGTTAACAAAATTTGTTACACAAAAGAGTTAGTGTTGGCAGCAGACTACTTTTACTGTTTTTGAAGAATGGTTATCCTAATTCGATGTTATGTCATGTTATATTTTAAAAAATTACAAATATAAATATATTTATTGCTATATATGGGCATGTTTACCAAAGTAACCATAGTGAAAGATATATAGCAAAATGTGCAAGTTATGCACAAACCACATTTTTTTTTATTTAAACACATACATTTTTAAAGTTTAAACACATTTTATGCTGCTTATTACAAAACTACTACTACTACTACTTAACTTAAAACCACTATAGAACACAATCATTAGATTTAATTATAGCAAATTAGCCTGGCACCTATGATGACATTAGCATCAAAAAACACTTCCTACTGACAAGAGTGAGGACTAGTATTCTATTAGCACACTTCAACCCAGTTTAATCAATCAGCCAGTGACACCAGCCCTTCTCTCCATTAGCATAGTACGTTCAGAATTCAGCCTGATCCACTGCTGACTAAAGTGCCTCTGGCTTTCTGGAATCCTGAAGCATTTCTCTAAGAAGCTGCAGCGTGTTTGGGTCCAATCCAACAGAGCTCTCACTAGAAGATGTCATCATGAATTATGTCCACTGCATGGTTCATCAGGATATGGATCGGAATGGCCTTTGTTACAAATTACAACAGAAAGCACACGGCGGCGTGGATCAATTAATCAACATCTGAGCCAACACAGTTCTCTGTCATATTAATTGTTACTGCAGTGGGATGTTTAGATGAAGGAATAAAGCTTGGGTTTTAGTATATTAGTAAAGACAGCAAGATGCAAAGACAATACAATGGAAGTTTTTTTTTATATCAAGGTTAGACGGAGACTTTTTCCCTTCTTACTTTAAATCTTTTTAAATCTTCTTCTATTCTTCTGCAAGATATTTTAAAAAAAAAATTAAAAAGAATTCAAAGCAGTTTGCAGTCTTCGCCTTATCCTCCACAACCATATTGTAATTTACATTTACAGCATTTAGCAGACGCTCTTATCCAGAGTGACGTACAAAAGTGCCTCAAAATTCATCGTTGAGCTTCTCAATACTGATACAATAGTAACGCAATCATAGTATAACCAAGAAAAGATTGAAAGTGCAAACAGTAACAGTGAGTAACAACAACAAACAATTTAAAAAGCAATTATAAATACAATTATAGAGCAGAACGGTACTTTTTTTAAAATTATGTGTCAGGTGTTGAAGGAAGAGGAAAGTCTTTAAGCATTTTTTGAAGGCAGCCAGTGACTATGCTGTTTTGACATTAATGGGAAGTTCATTTCACCATCTTGGTGCCAGAACAGAGAAAAGTCTTGAGGCAGACCTACCTTGGGACCTATGGGAAGGTGGGACAAGTCGGGCGGTGCTGGTGGATCTAAGAGAGAGATAAGTCCATAAAAGATAAACACAGGCCACAGCGAGGATAAACCAGCTACAGACGTTTAACGCAAATCTGTCACACCATCAGAATGATCAGGTAAATCATTACTTCTGATTCAGATTCCCACTTCATTTCACACATCATAGCAGTTTAGAAAAACAAACTGCAATTTGGAGAAATTTATTCAATACTCGAACCAAACACTTGATTTGATCCTGGATTTGATATCTGTCTTCTTTATCAAAGCAAGCAAGCATGTAGATGAAAGCAGCAGAATCTACTGAAGATTTAGTACAGAACTTGTTTTAATTTAATGAGAAATCAGCTTCAGCGGTTTTCAAATCTACTAAAAAGCTACTACTGATTTGATTGTAGACCTTCTAATGATCACTTCTACATTAAAAAGCAGTTTTTTTATACAAATTAATTTCTCTCTGCAAATCTAAATCAGATTCATGTTTATTGTCAAATACAGTGGGTTATATAGAAAAGGAATTAATGATGTCTGTACAAAAAAATAAAAAGAACTACAAATTTAAAAAATTGTTGAGCAATTTACTAATTAAATGTGAAAACAGGGACCGGTACACCAAGTGTCAAGTGAAGATGCAATAGGGTTTTGTAGGCCCCCACTGGCTCCTAAATGTGAGTCCACATTTACCCATATTATATATGAATCACAGAAAAAAAAGAATACTTATGGTGACCTGATTTCTTAGGGTTGTGTTTTTATGCCTGACATGTTTGTATCCTATCCCTTGAACAATGAAGAAGCCTTGTTTGGCTTCATAATGCTGGGAGCCTTCAGTTTAATTCTTCACTCCTCGAACAAGCCCAAGGCTAAAGTGATGTGCTTTAGTCTAGACATCACAACAGCCTGCTTGTCGAGTGGATTAAGATGTCTGGCTTTCGGCTGATCAGACTGTTCAGGAATGGACAACTTCCGATACACTTCTTTCAACAAGCCAATCTCACTTTCAGCTTACAGCAAATTCACAGTATAGTTTAAGTGTAGCACAGTTTAGCACTGATTTAACATATAATGAAAGTGGATCATAAAGTGTTACCATTCTAAATTATTCTAAAGCACAGGAACAGAAGCAGTAACTCGTGATCTTACTAATCCAAGTCGAGGATGGTTTGAAAGTCAACCCGCAATGCGTTCTCAACAAACTATAGAAGTTTAACACTTAAACCACTGAACTACCTACTCCTAATAAGAAGCCAACTAAATAAGAATATAAAAAAAATCTGAGATTACATTTTAAATACTCTACTCACAAGGTACTGGGAGAAAGAAACAAAAATATTATGAATCAACTTTTAGCAAGGAAATGCCAAAAAAAAACAACCATACAATACAACATAAAAAAATAAGGGTTTTTATTTTTTAAACTATACAATATAAACAAAATACAATAATTTTTTTTAAAGTTACTACATAAACAACTGCATCTAAGCAACAAATCGGACAGTTCTTATTAATTTATCAGATATATAAGATGAACAAAACCACATTTACAGCTGCATTACAGACCAATAATCCTGTGGTTTACAAAATATATACAATTATCCTTCATCAATATGTAATGATCATATATAAAACTAAAAGTGAAAAATTTGGCAAGCATGAAAATTCTCCAGCATTTCCACACTATATAAACACAGTCCTCATAAAAATAAATGGGTACCTTTTAGATGGCATTATATTTGTACACAGAATAAGATTAAGTGCTAAATTTTAAAAGTATTAAAATTATTATTTACATAAATGGAGAGGATCATAAACTGGTAATTATACACTTATGACTGATTTACCTAAATAAACATTACTCATTTACTGAGTTAATGAACCTCTTAGGAGAATTTGGCATAAATGCAGGAATCAAAATTAATAGACAAAAAACAAATATTTCTTAATTATGTACCCCCAAAATAAATAATAGAAAAATATCACCGTAAGTGGGATCATAGATGTCTTCCTGTAGATATAAGTAAAATTCATAACACAACATACGACAGAGGAGAGGAGACATGGCATTTGACCATTTCAAGCAATTTCTTCTATGCAGCCCAAAGTAAGACTTTGGTTAATATATGTTGATGGGTGGATATTTTATTTATTTTTATTTTTTTGGAATTCATTTTCTATACCCGCTTATTCCCGAATCCGGGGTCACAGGGGTCTGCTGGAGCCTATCCCAACGCACATTGGGCGAGAGGCAGGGGGTGGGTGGATATTCATTCTCTTATCTTTTACTTTTTTTTTTCTAACTCCGGGTTATGGGGGTCTGCAAGAGTCAACCCTATCGCAGATAGGGCAAAAGCCAGGGGTACACCCTGGACAGGTCGTCAATTCATCGCAAGCCACACATAGACAACCACATATACACTTACAGACACTCACTAAGCCATAAGCAATTTAGAGTCACCAATCAACCTAATGTACATGTTTTTAAACTGTAGGAGGAAACCAGAGTACACAGAGTATACCCTCGCTAGCGCATGAAGAACAAGCAAACTCCACAAAGAAAGACCCCTTGCCCAGAAACCCAAGACATTCTTGCTTTAAGATGACCTTCCTAACAACTACGCCACCCTGCCACCCTATGGAAGGATATTGAACTCTTAATAATAAATGACCCTCTGATTCAGGCATTGCTTACACATAAAACCTTAAAAAGATGAGTTGAAAAATCTGTGGGTAAAACTGGAATAAAAGAAAAGAATACAAATTGGATCACAAATCGCAAATAATTTAATGGACATAATTCAAACCAACCAAACAAATCAAAAAGCGATGTGGTAATGATAAAGCAGTTTTCAATTATATCTTCAAATATGTAAATATTTAGAACATTTATTCATTCGTTCATTATTCTTCTATACCTGCTTATTGCCTAATTTTGGATTACAGGGTTCTCAGCGCATATAGGGCAGGAGGCCTGGACAGGTCACCTGGACAGGTCCTTTGCAAGGCCACACATAGACGAACAACCTCACACACTCACACTCGCTTCTATGGCGATTTAGAATCACCAATTAACCTAATGTACATGTTTTTGGACTGTGGAAGGAAACTGGACTACCCAGAGTAAACCCCCTTGCTCAGGAATCGAACCTGGTACCTTCTGTGAGGCAACCGTGCTAACCTCTACGCTACCGTGCCGCCCTATTTAGACTGTTACATAAAAAATAAAACTTTGATGACCCAGTATTGTTAATATTATAAGGGCTTACTAAAAGCTTTTTTTTAAGTTTTATTAAAAGCTAAGCCCCATTATAACCAAGAACAATTACATTTACAGCATTGATAACTTGGATCAGATATAGCTTTAATACATAGTGATAATCATTATACCAATTATAATATTATTAAAATTTTACTTTTGAAACAAATCTATACTTGTGGGTTTATTATTTTTTTATTTTATTTATTCCATAGTATAAAACCATTGTAAATGTGTTGAGTTTTTTCATACTTCTTCTACTTCTTCT
>JAOTQW010080533.1:0-11933 GCA_026260075.1 Sisor rabdophorus | reverse complement strand
AAAGATTGAAAAAGCAAACAGTAACAGTCAGTAACAACTACAAACAATTTAAAAATGAATTATACAAAAATTAAAAATACAATTATACAGCAGAATGGTACCTTTTTTTTTCAATTTTTACTACTAAAAATGTGGCTGGACATTTGAATTTTAGGACATGGCCTATTTTGCTACATTTAAACTTGGCAAAGCAGCTGTAGAGATCATGTAATATATTTAAGAATAAAAGAAATATCACGTTCATCTATATAGATGATGAACAATATTTGTTGACATAAGCTGATCAAATAAATGCCAGATTTTGTCTTTTATTGCAATTAAAAATAAGCTATCAATACAATGTGAATTTTTTAGATCTATTTAATCCTTAAGAGGCAGAGCACTAGCTACATAGATGTCAAAGGCAATTTAGGAGTCAAAAGTACTAGCCAATTGTTACGGTACACAGAGGACAGGCTCACTGGAATATCAGTCACTGGGTTTCATTCAAAAAACAAACACACTAAGCAGTCAAGGACACATTTCACACGTAAGACAAAAGCAGATGAATGAACGAGACCGGACACACGAGCTGAGGCAAGTGGCATTTAAATAGGGTAAGCTGTAAGGGGGAACAGCTGAAGCCAATTAGAACTCTGGCGATAGTGAACGCTTGATTCGAGTTGGCGCCGGCACAGTGAAAGAGTCCGTGACACCAATCTCCAGGAACTCAACATGATATCTTTAGATAACGATGTCATCCACAGTGAGGATAGCCATCCTTCATTATCTTCTCACCAAATTAGAATAGAATCATTAGCTTACCTACTCATCAACAATAAGTCTAAAAGTCTATCATGTCTACAATGTCCAATTAGACTGATTCACGCCAATTTCTTTAACTGACTGGCTGCTAATACCCTGAAGTTGGACCTCTATCATGGCAGGAATTCACGATAATGAATTCGATCTGGTGTGTAATATTTACAATATATATATGTGCTTTTCAATTACAATTACAGGATTGTATACCAACAGTTTAAAAATATAACATAACAAAATCCTATGCAATTCATGACAAATGATTTTTATTCTCAGTTGCATTTTATTTTATTTCATTTGAGATATTTATTTTAGTAGTACATAAATTAATTAATTAATTCATTCAACTTCTATTTCCGCTTATTCCCGAACTCACAGGGTTCTGCTGGAGCCTATCCCAGCGCTCATAGGGCGCGCGGCAGGGGGTTCACCCTGGACAGGTCTCCAGCCCATCGCATGGCCACACACACGCACATAAACACACACACGCACACTCATTCCTATGGGCAATTTAAAATCAGCAATGAACTTGTTTTTGGACTGTGGGGAAAAAACCTGAAGTAAACCCATGCAAACATGGGAAGAACATGCAAACTCTGCACAGAAAGACCCTGAGCCCGGGATTCAAACCCAGGACCTTCTTGTTGTGAGGTGACCGTGCTTACCACTATGCCACCGTGCCGCCCAGAAGTACATTTTATTATGCTATATTGCTTTATCAGTCAGTCTTTTAGTCAGTTATTCAGTCAGTTATTTAATAGTCTGTTTTTCATTTAGTCAGTCAGTTTATTAATTAATAATCAGTCATTCAGCCAGTCAGTCAGTTAGTCAGCTATTCAGTCAATCTACTATTCATTTATTCGGTTAGTCATTCAGCCAGTCTGCCATCCATTTATGTTAATTAGTTAGTTAATTAACTCAGCTGTTTAGTCAGTCTGCCATTAATTTAATCAGTTAGTCAGCTAGTCAGCCAATAATTCATTCATTTATCTTCTATACTTGCTTATTTAGTAACTCTGGGCACAAATGGGGTGAAAGGCAGGGTTACATCCTGGACAGGTCACCAGATCATTGCAGGGCCACACATAGATGAACAACTACACACACTCACTCCTATGGGCAATTTAGAATCACCAGTCAACCTAATGTACAGGTTTTTGGACTGTGGAAGGAAACTGGAGTACCTGGAGTAAACCCACCCAAGCACAGGGAGAACTTACAAACTCTGCACACACCTTTCTTGCTGTAAGGCGACTGTGCTAACCACCGCACCGCCCCTTAGTAAATAGTATGTTTCCAGAATTTTGTAAAAATCATTTAACTTTATGCATGCCAATATGTAAAACATATTACAGTTCCTATTTCATCCATCTGTATTATTGCTTGAAATAAATAGGAATGTACATCGATTAGATTAAATAAGCTAATTTATAATTTCTCAGTAGGTTGACTTGCATAGTTCATGAGAAATGCTGCCAGGCATCGCACCACTGTGCAGTTTGCAGTGTGTAAAATAAATAGAATAAACAACTTAACACACCAATGACATTTTATTTTATGGGTTTTACATTCCACAGTTTCAACATCTCAGATTTTTTCATTTTTTTTCCAACATTTTTTATTTATGCAACAGACACATTAATAATGAAAAATTGATAAGTTCTTAGGGTTTTACTTGTCTGATAGAAATGACAGGTGCAGTTTCTGGTATGTTTCTACTATTTTACAATATATAAAGGAAAAATATATTCCCACCTATTCAAAACATTATATTAAAATGCGTTTTTCAAACAAAAAGAAACAATAAACACATTTGGCTATTTTGATGTAAACACAGACGTTAGTTGAAGCTGATGGCTAGTTTTTGATGTCAGTTAAATGAAAAAAAATTGAACTCTAACGTCCAATAATATCTGAATGTATTGTTTACTCTTTTTAATAAAATATTCGCGTAGTATGGTAGAATTTTAAAAATCTTGAAGATTTGTACTGAAAAAGTTTGGAGGGGTTAATTTACTTACCATCATAGTGCTAAGCATAGACTGTGCTAAGCATCCTGAATCTCTAGATTTCATTCATTCATGCATTCCTTACTTTGAGCCCTCTGTCTGGCTGTACCGGCCACATACTTTAAAAAAAAAAGGTCAGCCAGTGATGTGCATAGAAAATGTGATTTGTCTGATGTTGTTGTAATGTTTGCTTCCTAGCTCTGAAAAAGCAGACTGTGCTTGCTGCAGCCTCCAGATAAGAAATGATGGTAAAAGCTTGTTACCAGTAAGGAATGAATGTAAACGCATTTATATTAATGCCTAGTTGCATAATTCTTTAAGACTGAAATAGCCTAAATATTTTCTTTTTAAATGTGTTCAGGAATACCATCTTATATAAGACCGGATGAGCTTATACAGTTTTCCTCTGACATTACCCCCATACATCACTGCAGTTGTGTGAATATAGTAATCAGGGGCACAGTGTGTGTATATATAGGTGGGCCTGATGGAATTTCATAACTGTGCTATCATTTATTATTTCAACCACCTTACACTCTATGTTCAATAATTTTTCACCTAAAAATTCATCTACATTAGCACATCTGTGTAGGTATCTGTGTAGACATTTCACACCCAAGATGACCAAAGAATGTGTGTATTTATGTTGGATCCTTTAATATCCAATATAACTGCTGAAAGGGGGGGAACCAATCAATATTAGACAAATCATGACTGATAATAGCAAGATCCAGTGCAAACCAAAAGGGTACAGACTGAGACTAGTGCCTGTTAGTGATTCTTTATGTCAACCATTAAAAAAAAGTTAGGCCTACGACAAAATGTTAGATCTACACGTGCAAATATTTCTATAAATCTCAATTTATGTTGTTCATGTAGAAACATTTCTTTTTTTACAAGGATCATTAGTTAGGCTTTATCTGCAAAGACATTTGTTTATACTATGTTAGGAATACAATTTAGTTGGGTGCATTTCCCTTTTTAGTGTTTTTCCAAATTTTAATTTGGGGGCTCTTAGTAGAATCTACTGGCCTAACAGTGATTAGGCCAGGCTAAAACAAAAAACACTCTGACATAGATGTGAGCTTTTTAGATACATTGTTAGGCTCTTTCAGAGCATTAATATTTGATAAAAAGTGATGAAATATAAAACTGAATGCAAGCGAGCAGATGAGCTTCAGTTTCATCTGGGAGTGAAGGCTTTATAGGTCATATTAAGCTTGTGCTTCCTGTTAATGGTTATTCTCATCCTCTATTTCCAATCTCTTTTATGCCACGATTTTTCTGTCACTAATGTTTCTTGTAATTAAGAAGCATGGATATGCCATGCCTATTAAACAGCCCTTAAAAGCAGTGTCACTATAACAGGAAGCTTGTTTAGAACATAGATTGAAAAGAATAAGGGGCATCTCACAGATGGTTCCTGGGATTCAGAGTTGTCATTGTCTCAAGTAAAAATGTGCTTTCATCTTTCTCTAAAAGATATGGCATCTTACCCTTTTGGTTCTTTTTTTTAACAGCTAACATATAAATTAAATGTTTTTGCCCTTTTTTTTACTTTGTGTTATGTATTCTTTATTCACCCTCCTACACAAACATGTATGCATAAAATCAACATGAAGAAAGATACTCGTTAACACCATCCATGGTACATGTCAATAACAGCTAAAAACAGGCAGACCAAAACAGAAAAGTGAAAAACCAACATTTGTATGATCCTGTCAGAGGAGAAACAAGATTAAATTCTACTAAACCTCTTGTAATGTTCATGATTATTTCTGGAATATTCTTTACAGTTCACACAATTCTGTGTTGAGATACTGCATCCATATTTTCTGATGTTTTCAGTACTGTTTTTCTCCTCTGACTTGATGACTTGTGATTGTGTTGTGTCCAGTTTTTAGTGCCGCTTGGTTTCATTAGAATAATACAGGTTGGTTTAAACAAAGAATCTGTTTCTTCAATAGGATTTTACTGTACTTTGCATTAAGATTAAGATTGGCACTGTATCCAGTTCAGTAGCTCTTGAAACACAAAACACATTTACTATATTGAAATATTTTTGACATCCCCAAAAGCACCAATTTAGAAATAAAGAGTCAACTAAGAACAGCTAGAAACCCTCACACAACTCTCAAGTCTCATGCTGCCGTATTTTTACATATTGATGTACAAGTCTTTGTTAGTCTCGGTATCATGCTGCCCTTCTTGAGATTTGATAAGATATATATATATATATATATATATATATATATATACACACAAAGTCCTCCATTGTGTTATCTCCATTTCCATATCCCAGATACATAATGACTTTCATTTTGACATGGAATGATGAGGATACATAGTTATAAAATCACATGAAAATGGCCTTTCACTGGTGAAACCGGGAGAGTGGGTGTATATGGTTTCGATACTCAGTTTTTGTATTGTTTATATTTCTCTGTCGTTTTAACACACTGTGCCATTTTCTTGCCGGGATTTGGGGCAGGTGGAGCGTGGGATGGGCTGAACAGAGGGAGCTAGTGTGCAGAAGAAGCCGGCGATGAGTGACAGGCCAAGGCCTCCCCAGGCGCAGAACATTGACCAGCCATAACCATGGCTTATGTCGTCCGGGAGGCCGTAAAGGTAGCGTGGATAGCGGGATAACTCAAAATTAATTCCTGCTACACAGGTGCACAGCGAGATAATGCAAAAGGTACCTAGAAAAAAAGCAAAAAGTTAAATGTATAGCATTTATAATGCAAAGTTCATTAAAAAGTGCATTCAAATCTTACGTTTTTTTTTAAAACAAATGACAGATTTTTAATGATTAAATTTAATTATAATATGAAAAATTGATGCATGGAATGATGTGTTGATCCAAAATGTCTCATTAATGTCCATTAATTCTTTTACTGAAACAAAGAGGCGTAAACGCTGCACAAAGCCTCTAATTTTCATGAGAACATGTGTGTTCTGGTTAATAAGAATAACGAGTGTTCTGCACAGAACCACAACCTCATTGATCTGGTGGGATAGCTTTTTCATACACAAAAATAGATGTAATATTTAAGTATCTAAATGATTTTGTCAATCACTCGCACAAAGTGGGATAGAGCTTTAAATCAGTCTAACTCCTTACCAATAACCCACTTAGAAGACGCTGTAACCCAACGAATGCTCAGGACCCTGTAATCTGACCATCCAGCACAACCTTCTGCTGTTATGAATTAGCAGCTTAATTGGCTTTATAATTGTCTCCTTATTATTCAAGAGCGAGCCACTATGTTAAAGCTATTCATTTCAATTGTATTTCATAGCCTAGCTTCCCGGCGCTCAAAGCAGCACATTGCATACAAAGAAGACAGAGTGACGTGAGCAAAGAACGCCATGTTTACCAAAATCAACATATAAACGTTCAGCATTTTTTCTGCAGGGGAAATGTCAAGTTTGCTGCTCCAAACAATGTGATGTAACAGGCTGAAAAAAATTATTAAAAGACTAAAAGGCTAGGCCACATTTTACAATATCAAAAACGAAGTGCAAAATTATACAGCTATACTGAGCAATAGAGAGGATGACTGGCCAATGCATAAATCTATTTTTTATGGTGGAAAACTATCAGTATTTCTTTGCCTATTCAATGGTGTTTAGTATTGTAAAGGTGTCCTTTTATTTAAGGTGCCGTGATCCTCATTAGAACTTGCCAATCACTTAAAGGTCGCCATGTGCACTTTTACCTAATGAGGTCTACATGGAACACTTACATCGTTTTCCCATGCGGCGGTGCACTTTGTCCTGTCACCAGGGGCAAAAATCCAAGTCCAATATCAAGACCTACATTATATAATCTTATTTAAAAAAGTTTTTTTCTCTAGCCATTGCATGGAAATAGCTTTTACTTTTAACACCCAGTGTGTTTAATCTAAACAAGCCAAAAAGATTTAGTTGATTTTTAAACTCAAGGACACTTGTAGCAGTCCTTATCAGTGTCTAGTCTGTTACAGCAGCAATAATCAACTCATTGCTGTACTAAAGGTTGATAGATGCTTCAAACCCAGTTAACTTAGACAAAAAGGAATTTTTGGGTGAAATGAATCATACCACATGCCTACACCTGTAACCGGTCTCAAATCTGTAATAAAATTGTTTCAGTGAGCAACAAGCAAAAAAAGAGTCAAGGAAGTTGAAATACTTTTAACAAGGTCACATTTATTTAGCAATTTCTGCACTAATTCATTAATTCATTCACCTGCTTATTTCCGAACTCAGGGCAACAAAGATCCGCTGGCCTATCTTAGTGCACATAGGACAAGAGGCAGGGGTACACCCTAGACAGGTTGCCAGTCCATCGCAGGGCCACACAGACAAACAACCACTCACATTCACATTCACACTCACACTCATTCCTATGGGCAATTTAGAGTAACAAGTCAACCTATGTTTTTGGACTGTGGGAGGAAACCAGAGAAAACCCAGGCAAGCATGGGGAGAACATGCAAACTCTGCACAGAAAGACCTCTTGCCCAAGAATCGAACCCAGGACCTTCTTGTTCTTAGGTGACATTGCTAACCACTACGCTAATGCACCGCCCAAAATGTCTTATATTAAGATTAAATATATAAAGATTTTTAGGGCAGCATGGTAGCTTAGTGGTTTTTCTTGTTGCCTCAAAGCAAAAAGGCCCAGGTGAGGAGTTCACTTGTTCTCCTTGTTTTTTTACTCAGGGTACTAAGGTTTTCTTTCATAGTCTAAAAACATAAGCCTGGTAATTTTAAAATGCCCATAGCGTGAGCGTGTGTGTGTGTGGCCCTGTTATGGACTAGTGACCTGTCCAGGGTGTACATCCCGCCTTTTGGCCTTTTAAAGAGCTGGAATAGACTCCAGCAGACCCTGTGACCCTGAATCAAAGAACAAATGGGTATAGAATTAATATATATAAATATTTTTGTCACTGTATATAATTTTTCTTCAAAAATAAAATCAGTACTTTTTTGTATAAAGCATAAGCTTTTGTATAGAGCATAAGCTTTATATATATATATATATAACTTACATAAATAACCTTGGTTATTTCCTGACTGATTCATACTGTATTAGAGGTTGAGTGCTTGCGTGGGAAACTCACCGCCCATGAGGAAGAGCAAACCCGCAACATACTGCATGAGGCCTCGATCCCAGCAGCAGCCGAGCATTCCAATGATCCAACCAAAAAGGATAATGGCCACTGCCATACCCATAAAGCCTGCTGTCATCCTGCGCAAGTCTATAAGAACACACATACACAACCAAATCAGATGCCCTGCAATTTATAGTTTATGAAGTTATCAAACTAGTCTTAAAAGAAGACTCTATATGTACATTTAAGTATATATGTCTTTTCGAGCATTAATTATTATAAGTATAAGTATTATAAGTTACCTTGAATAAAATTCCATCAGATTTCATAATCGCATGTGACCTATGATGTTGAATAATGTTTAACTGAATCAATTTTAAACAAAGAGCAGCATGGTTGTGTATGTGGCTAGCAATTTGCCTCACAGCAAGAAGGTCCAGGTTAGATTTATCAGGTCTAGATTTCTAGATTTATCTGGGTGAGTAATAAATGCCTAGCAGTGCAGCTTGGTCCAGATGCACCTGTTGCTGCTAGCAGCCCTGTTGTTTGGCAGAACAGGAGATCACATACGTTTAATATTCATTCTGTTTTTACTTTGAAAATGTGTTTTCTCCTACCTTCCTACCCTATTTTTCATCTCAAGTAAGCATTAAAAACTTTTAAATTTATTCCATCACTTTTAACTGTATCTTTTTGTTGCGATTCTTTATGATGCGCATTAACACAGGGTAATTGTACCTAATGGTACAACATTTAAAAATCAAGAATTCACTTAAAAAGATCTTGTTTTCAACTGTCACATTTTTTACTTGTCAGCAGATTCTGTATAAGACCTGTATAAGTTTTTAGACATCTGAATATCACATTCATTTGTGTTTTCTAATCATTTTATTGGTCAGTAGTGGTGGTATTTCAGATTTCAATTTATTAAAACATTCAATCTGAAAATGCTTTGCACTCTTTTTCTTAATTTATCTACAAAAATGTAGTGAGATGAAACGCTGATGTTGAACATGGAGGTCTGGGATGCAGTCGTTATTCCAGTTTATTCCATTAGGTGATTCTTTTGTCTCTTGCTTCAAAACAGTTTGAGCCTTTTTGCGCCATTGAATGGAAATTCTAAGTTACAGCATACAAAGACATTTCTAACAAATATCTGCTAAAAAACAGTTTAAATAAGAGACACTTATAACTGCTCAAGTAAGAGTGTCTAAAAAGTGTCTTGGCTATACTGAGAATTTGTGTAAACGTACTTGTATGATGGATTTTAAAAAATCTAAAGCCTAAAATGTATATTCATTAGAATAATCTGTCTATGCTTAAAGCACTGGTCACACAGCTTCAGCATCTGTGTTTAATTTTACAGTTGACTTCTCTTAACATGCTTCTCTCCAAAAGAATGGCACCAAAGCCCAAAGACAGCAGCCACATAGCAAAACATTACAAGATTTTCATCAGAGAGATAGACTGGAGACTAGAGAGTGCATAAAGCCAAACAGGAGACGGCTTAACATATTTGACTTTTCCTTGCAAGACTCCTGTTTAAATTTGATAGTTTTACCCAACTGTTACGTCAGATTTTTATTCAACTGAGATACACGAATTAAAACGAAATTTTATACACTGACAAGGACACTGCTGCTTAATGCTTCACTCAAAATACTACAATTTTTGGAGTTTGCATGTTTACTCCCACAGTCCAAAAGGTTAATAATTCTAAATTGCCCATGATTGAGTGTGAGTGTAAATGTGTGTGGTTGTTTGTCTATGTGTGGCCCTGCATTGGACTGGCAATCTGTGTAGGGTATACCCCTGTCTTTCGCCCTATGTGCATTGGGATAGGCCTAAATTAGGGAATTTTGTAATGTATTGTGTATATATATAGTGTGTCTTTTTTGGCTTTATTGCCAGGTCATGATGTATTTGCTTATAGTTAATTTGTGTTAACTTTTCTACCTACATGTACAAGACATCTATAAGTAAAATTGTTTTGAAAGTGGTAGCTCAGTGGTTATGGTGTTGGTTATCAAAAGGTCATGGGTTTATTTCCCAGCATTACAAATTTAAGTCGCTTAAAATAAGAGAAATGTTGCAGATGTAAGTAAAGACTACAAACCTTTTATTACAGGAATGATCAAAAAGAATTATAAGATATATATAGGAATAATATAATACAATAATTATAATAACAGATTTTTGGTACTATGTACTTTTGTTAGTTTGTGATTAGTCAATTAAAAGTCACAAAAAAGCATAACACTCACAGAAAAGTGATTTGCGGAATGTTTTAACACAAGCTGCATGATAAAATTTTGAAAGAAAAAAAAAAGTCATTTTTAAATTTGTGTCACAAATACAGCCCTTGGGTTGTTATTATTATGAAATAAACTTGTATGGAAGATGAATGAATATGTGAAATAAGCTGTACCAAAACTGCTGTAACACTTTGCTGGAGGGCCAGTGTCCTATAAAGTTTAGATCCAAGCCTAATCAAACTCACATGAACCAACCAGCCAAGTTGGGGTTTGGACCGAGTTGGAATAATCCTGGTGTAGACAAGACCTTTAATAAATACAAAGTACAAATATAATGTACTAATAGCATGGTTGCCTCACAACAAGAAGAATCCCAGGCTTAGGGTCTTTTTGTGCAGAGTTTGCTATTCTCCCCGCCTTTGCCTGGGTTTCCTCTGAGTATTCCGGTTTCCTCCCACAGTCCAAAAACATGTACATTAGGTTGACTGGTGATTCTAAATTGCCCATAGGATTGAATGGTGTGTGTGTGGCCCTGCGATGGATTAGCGTCCTGTCCAGGGTGTACCCCCTGCCCCTTGCCCTATGTGCGCTGGGATAGGCTTCAGCAGGCCCTCCGTGACCCCAAGTTCGGGAATTAGCGGGTATAGAAGATGAATGAATGAATTAATGTACTTATAATATAAATGTAGTATTAATGTTTATAAATAAAGTGCATACATGTGCAGTTTTGGTGTCAGTCACACTTTCATATACGAGAGTAAATTAACTCTGAGGCACCTAGCTGTCTTCTTTCTTTCTTTCTTTTTTTATTTATTTATTTAAGCATTGACAATAGATGCTCTCAGAAGCATGAATGTTCTGTGCTGCTCTCTTGTACATAAAAGCAGAGGTGTGTAATTATGTATGCAGAAAGATCCAGCAATTATGGCTGGTCTAAATATAGAGTGAATGACAGTGAAGATGAGCTGTTATTATGTTATGCTGAAGCTTTGCTTTATGAAAGTTGAACCTTTGAGGAAAATAGAATACTTATAGAGAAATGACATCACTAGATTTAAATGATGTCTATTGTTAAACATTTAATACAAAGGGAATTAATTGAATTTTAGACATTAAGCATTTGGCAGACACCCTATTTAATCATGAATTACATTTATCTTATTTTATACAACTAAACAGCTAAACAGTGGCAGCCCGGTGTTCCTGAGATTTGGTGATGCTATTAGCAGTCCAATACACATTTAGACCCAGATGCAATTTCATATTTAGGATCACCCCAGATACACTAAAGCTGTACAAAACAATTAAAACAATGTAATCAACATAGTGGTGTCATGAATAAGTTTCACCCTTCTATAACCCTGTTTAGCAGCACAAAGCCTAAGCTTGTTAGTGCTGGGAATTGAAAACACAAACTTACAATCAGCAGCCTTAACCACTAAAATACCAGTTCCTGATCAGTATAGCTTCAATCTTGATTTAGATTATTCTCAGAACACTGTTGGCTTTCATTTTGAGACAATTACATTATCTTCAATTATGAGACATTAACATTTCTAGTATTTGGCAGATGCTAGAATCCAACCCACAAGTTTCTGGTTAACTACCAGTTTTGGGTTGAAAATAATCTGCACAGAATCTGAAACTAAATGGTTGAAAAATGCACTTGAGGCTATAAAATGACTAAAATAAGAAATTGAGTATAAAATAGGGTCGCCTAACAACAAGAAGGTCCTGGGTTCGAATCCCGGGCTCAGGGTCTTTCT
>JAOTQW010080523.1:0-11934 GCA_026260075.1 Sisor rabdophorus | reverse complement strand
ACATCCCTTCCATCTTGATCCCTTTGCCTTGCTAGCCTGTACAGGTCTTTCTCTCGCTAATCACTATGCCACTGTGCTGCTCAAATTTTTCATATATGGCCAATAGACAAAATTTAGACCTGTTCCATATGTAGGCTTTCCAAAATCATGTTGTTTTAATTTGTAGCTCCTTTCCAGCCTTTTGAAAAGACTTTAATGCACAGATGTGTTTTATCCTGTCTAGTTTCAGACTCAAAATTGTTTATGCTGGGGTAAACGTGTATGGTCGCTTGGATATGGAGCATGGGTTTTTGCCAATCTGCTCTCATTCATGCAATACAGAAAAGCCGCAGCCACTGTGCAGCTGTGCTAAAGACATCCTATTATAGCATCCAAGAGACTACAATGTTTAGTGAGGCATTTAGTGCTGGATATTCTTGTTGTTATCTGACAGCTTTTAATTAACCTCCAGCTGTTACAATTGTATATTTATATGTCGTTCCAGACTAAACATAATACATTAAACATAATAATGAAAAATACAAACAACAACAAGCTGTGCTAAAATATTAAAATGATGAAATATAGTATCTAATGTCCAAAAATAAATGTAATCCTCCAGTTCATAATTGTCAAAGTTCAATTCAACCATTTTATTTTAATAATTTATTAACTGAATTTAATAATTGTGATTATTTATTTATTAGTTGTATTAATCTCTTTCTATATTAAGCAGGGTAATAAGAGTCTGCATAATAATAATAATAATAATAATAATAATAATATAATATATTCTATTCATATAGCTTCCTATACAACTATAATAAAAAGTGTAGTAACTATTCTCTATTCTGGCTTTAAGGAAAATGGATTAAATGTTGGATGAAATGTTGTTTAACTGGTTTAAATGTCTGGTCTGTAATGACAAGCAGTTGTATGTGTCTGTATGAACATACTCATTTACAACCTTCACAATTTTGTTTTATTTAGAAATTACACTGATTTATAGAAGATGACAGCAGAAAATAAGGAAAGTCCAGATCATTGTATTTTCAGTAAAAAGAAAGCATAATAGACTGTGACTGTTCCTGCATATGCTTTGTAAAAACCTGAAAAAACAGAAGTAAAGAATAAAATTAAGTCTGTATCTCACTAGTCCAAGAAAAGCAGTAGGATGAAGTAAAGAAACAGCAGCACCCTGATAGTGAAGTGTATGTCCACCTTTTGTGGTCTGTAATCTCACACTCTTGAATAGTGACTTAAAAAGAGTGCAAAATTAAATGTTAGTAATTTTAACAAAAAATAATGAAAAATTAATGTAGGATTTAAAGGCATCAAAGATTTGTTGCATTCATGCACTTAAAAACATTTTAAAATGGCTTCCATTTTAAAGCTTAAAACAGTGAACTTTGGCTTTTAGTTTAGATTTAATTTACCCTAATAAAGGCTGTTTCAAAAAAACAGTCAAAAATGCCTTTATTGACCTTTGAAATACATTTTTTTGGACAGTCTGTATATTTAATTTACTGATTTTTTTATAAGATTTTTCAAGAAGCTATATACCAATGCAGTGCAGTGATTTAACTCTCCAGTTACTGCCAGCATATCTATTATAGGTGGTTAAGGTGTTGGACTGATACCAGTAAGACCGGGGTTCAATTCTCAGCACCACCAAGCCACCACGGTGGGCTATTAAATGTATTATTAACATACATAAGATGGTCAATTATATCATAGTTAGGGTATTGGATTGCTTATTGAGAGATCTGGCTTCAATTCCCAGCACCACCAAGTTGCTACTGCTTCTGAGCAAGACTCTTAACCCCTGATTGCTTAGTTGTATAAAATAAATCAAGTTCCTCTGGTTAAGGATGCTTAATCTACCAAACTCTGTAAATGTAAATATCAAACCTTTAATTTTTTTTTATGTAACTGCACAGTTTGATGCAATATGATTCTGCAATGTGATTGGCTAATTCATTCATTAATTTATTAATTGACTATACATGCTCCATTTCTGGCTCACTGGGGTCTGCTGAAACCTATCCCAGTGCACATAGGGCAAGAGGCAGGGGTACACCTTGGACAGGTCACCAGACAATCAAAGGGCCACATACACACACACACACACAAACACACACACACACACACACACACACTCACACTTACTTGAATCACCAATCAACATCAAGTACATGTTTTTGGACTGTGGAAGGAGACCGGAGTACCAATTTGCTAATTAAATTAATTCATTTTAAAAACACCTTTGTTTTTAAAAGAATGTTTCTTTTAAACTAGCCAACAGATGTAGTGTTGCTTTTAATGCATGAATGATTTTCATGGCCAGGCAGCAAAAACTCATATAAACTTTATATACTGCCTGCAAAATGTAAAATTGTAAAAGGTTTTTTGCTGCTCTAATGCTTGGCAACCTTAACCGTGTCCTGTCTACCTGCTAGAGTTTGTTGTCATGGTAAACACATTAACTTATTTGAGGATATTTTTCAACTGTCTGCTGGTGTTGGGTTTTTATTGGCATGGTAAGAAAAGAAATTGGAATTTCATGCTGCTGTTTATGTATAAAGACCTGTGGGTACACCACTGTGCAGGCTTGTAAACATTTATAACAGCGGTTTTCAACCTTTTTCCATGGGTACAAATCTCACAGGATACATATCATTTACATATTTCAGCACCAGTACAAACCAGTATTTATATTAATTGTATTAGAAGAACAATATTAAATAAATAATTCTCCTTACTATCCTACATTCATTCATTCATTTATTCATTTTTTCATTCATTCATTCATCTTCTATACCAGCTTATTCCCTAACTTGGCTTCACGGGGTCTGCTGGAGCCTATCCAGCTCCTACACAATAAAGTCACGACTGTAGGTTGTACTATGTATGTGCGTTTGTAAATATATATTGTTCAAACAATGAAAAGACTTTAGATTTTCAGATCTCCAGAAATGTTTTATTGTATATCTTTTGATACTTAATTTTTCCCAAATAATAATTAGTGATGAGTAAATTGAATTCTTCCTCTTGTGCATGTTTAAAATAATGAGTCTGCACAAAAATATTATAGCTTACAATATTATTTTAATATTTAGTACATTGTTTAATAAATTGGAAAAAATTTACACTAAAATCTGGGAGAAATCAGACTCAATCGAGGGGTCAGTTTTTCTCTGACCAGACAAACCCATGCTACAGCAAAGTTTTCTATGGTCTTGTCCAAATGGCCTTTTATAAGACAAAATAATCACAGTAAAATTGCCATATTGTCTCCAAGTGCTGATCTACCAATTGGGCTGGTGGTGACATTCAGCCTGGACTAATATAGAAACATTCATATACAAATAACTTGTGTGATTATTGCAGCCTAACAATCCTTTATTTGAATAATGAAAGTGTGTAAGTGTGTATGTAAAGGCAATCAGTAATAGTACTATAAGTTTTCTTACAGCTGATTTACACAAGTCACCTAGTCTGCACATTTATGCTTTCAGTAGGCGTGGCTTTCATCTGTGAAGGTGGGACAGACACGTTTAATGCTATCATTGAATTACCTTAAAAATACTGCAGGTGTAAAAAGTTCTACATGTTGATTCATTCATTCCCTCTTCCCTGGACAGATCATCATCGCAGGGCCACATGTAGACCAACAAACATACACAATCACATTCACTCCTACAGGCAATTTAGAATCACTAATCCCCTAATGTTTTTGGACTGTGGAACGAAACCAGTATACCCGGAGGAAACCCACACAAGCAAGAACATGCAAACTCCGCACATTAGGACCCGGGAATCAAACCCATGACCTTCTTGCTGTGAGGCGAACGTGTTAACCGCTACACCACCGTGCTGCCTAGTCGTGTTTCACTTAACTTGGAGCCACTGCAGAGCTAAAATGCTAGTATGTCTGAAAGTTTGCTTAAAATATTAATATTTTTAAAGCTTTAAAGCCAGCAGAAAAGTTCAAATTAAGCTCATTTGATTGCACATTATGCAAAATATTCTGTAAATGTAATTTGACTATTCTATGCATCAACATGTAAAACTGTGCGGCGCGGTGGCGTTGTGGTTAGCAAAGTTGCATTACACAAGAAGGTTCTGGGTTTGATTTTTAGACCCGGGCCATTCTATGCAGAGTTTGCATGTTTTCCCCATGCTTGCGTGGGTAAATTGCCTATCGGAGTGAATGTGAGTGTTTGGTTGTCTGTATGTGGCCCTGCGATAGACTGGCGACCTGTCCATGGTGTACCTTCCTGTTGCCCCATATGCACCGGGATAGGCTCCAGCAGACCCCGTGACCCCAAATTAGGATTAAACGGGTATAGAATTGTGATGAAATGAATTAATTAAATTAATGAATGAATAAACTTTGTAAATGAGTTATGATATTATGTAGAATGTGCTATATTTCTATTTCCCTAATGAGAACATGAAATATGACATTTCTAATTCAGATTTTGCTTTAAAGCCCTGACACCAGCTGCAGCACATATATCCAGATAAGTTGGGAATAGATTGCCCTTTCCTCGCTAATAAGCTTAAAATTGAAGATGGTATAATATTATGGAGTAAGTTATCTCAGGCTGGCTTGTCTTGCTTTAATCCGGCAACCCCTAGACTTTAGCTTGCTTTCTCCAGTTCAGATAGCACATCTACTCACCCAGTTACATAACAAATTGAGCATCACACACTGCAGTACAACTCAGTCCTAAACAGATAACAGAACCTGATAAATTTGGTTCACCATGACTTTTGCTAAGGTTTTTTACTTTAACTATAAGGGATGATTTTTCTTGTTTCTTCTTAGTTGCATTAGAAAAATGCCTGTGATGAATGATGTCTGTATGTTTCTGTTAGGTTAACATTCATGATGCTTGATATGTTCTGCTTTTTTGAAAACTTTTTATTTAATACAAAAAGAATACAATATATACAACAAGTTGAATATTTTTCCCTGTCACCTCCTCCCGAGGTACACAGCAAATGATTAGAAAACATTGCAACACAAATTTACAAAAATGATACATTACAGTTTAATGTAAAAAGGAGAAATTAAAATAAGTTTTGTGTACGCTTGCTCATTTTATTTTGAGGGATCCGATTTTTTGGAATGCTATACATTTTTTTGTACATTGTTTTTTTTTCAAAAATTTGATCTACCAGGGTAAAAGGCAAATATTATCCATAAATTATGTCCACATTTTATTCCATGAATGGTTCTGGCTGTGTGGATTTAAGACCCTACATTGTGAAAGATCTACAAGATCCGAAAATATAAGATCATAAAGGTCAAAAATGAAGTAAAGATTTTAAAATAAATATATACTTCATAGACAAAATATCCTCTCCTTCTAATTACTTGCTTAGATGTATAATAGAGAAATGTAAGTCATTCTGGATAAAGTGTCTGTTAATTGGTGTAAAAATACAAAAGGTACAAATTAGATACTTTCCAGATACCTTCACATTGTACCTGCTCTGTTTTATTAAAAGCCCATTCTTGGCCAGCATGTAAACACTGTGACATGCAGTGCTCTGCATTTTCAGCATTGGAAATGATTATGCCGGCATTTTAAGCAAAGGTAGTAGGTGGGCTGTGGAATGTGGGAGACATGTCTGTGTTTTCAGTGTACTCGCAATTCTCCTTATACATCATTGCTGAAACTGTGGTGTGACCAACAACTTCTTTCTTCTCCTTTTTTTTAAATTTGCAGGTATTCGGTTTTACACAACAGAAAGAACAGTGAACAGGAGAAACTGTCAGTGCAGAATGACCCAGAGTCGCAGGAATCCTGCTTCTGAACACACTCCATCAGGGCAAAAACTGGAAGGTGCCATCGCTCACTAACAGCCCCCCTCACACGCCTGCAGCACCAGAATGCACAGGAAAGTCCACAGTCAGCTTAGTGAGTCGTGGATTCAACTGAGTTTTAGGCTCCGAAAGATTGTGAACAATGTTGCCAAAGGTATTTAAATCATATTTAAGGATGTAATTATTTTTACTGTCTATCACCCAGATCTGATTATGATTTGGGCATCTTTTCGTGCGACAACTATCAAGATGCCCAAATATGACTGATAAGTATATTTTGTGAAAAATATTGTAACATAATTTACATTCAGGAGAATTTCCACATCCTAGAAGTTGCATAACAAACACACTGTGGTACATACTATTCTTTTGAATCGAGTCTCACATTACTGATGCACTTTTTTGGGGTTGTTTTTATAGTAAACATGATGTTTACTATAAAATGTTTAACAAACATACCAATATAATATCCTTTAAATAGTTTGAACAACTATTTTAATGGATACATTGATGCAGAATATTTTGATGCAGGAGACAGACAGGCGACAGCAGTAAACGTGCCTTTGTAATGAAGAGTGGAAAAGGAAAGATTTATATAATCAACATGAGCATCCTCTTTAAATTCACAAAGCCATTTTTTTCTTACTGAGCATGCTCAGTGGAACATGAGCATCAAGTAAGTTGGCTCTGTTCTAATTGGTTCTAAAGGTTATTTTGTATTCATTTCCTTTCACCGCTCCATCTGGCTTAATTCAGGATGTCTCAGATTTGAGTGTGTCTTTTATTTCCATCACTTTATGTCACTAGAGGACAGAACGCTTATTTATGGTTCTCTAAAATGTATTTTAATTCTAACACCCCCTTTCTTAATTTAATTTCCTATTTATTAGGATAGAAAAATTGCATTACAATTATATGCATATAAAAGCCATGATGATATTTTATTGATATAAAAGATTTCTAAGCTCTTGATTCCATGAACAAAAAGGGTAAATGGCCACATATTATCATTGAGACTTTAGACTATAGGGTGGTGTTTTAGCCTTCATCTAATCCTCTTTCTATACATGAAATGTCAAGATGTCAGTGTTTGATGAAACAACACATGTTAGTTATTTACAGCTCCCCTCGATTATTTCCCATTATTATCCCACAATACTTTTTTTATTTTTACTTAATAACCTCAGCTGCAATCAATGCACTTCTAGCACTTTTAAAAGATATTAATTCAATAAGTAATGCAGTATTCTGGTGGCTAAGATTTCATCAAATTTATACAAAAAAGAAAGTCTTGACTGTGAGAGTTTGTTAAAGTGTTAAGTCTCGTTGTGTTGTTGTTTTACCCTACATAGAAAAAAAGCTGGTGAACTAACAGCTCCATGTACTATAAATTTGCTCTGGAAAGCTAAACATGTTCTGACCTTCACAGTGTGTTTTATTCATTCGCCGTCATTGCTGAAGCCATTCGCATGTGCATAGTGAAAGGTCTATTTGTATATTTTTTAGCAGGTGGTCTTGTGCTGATATGTGTTGATGGTCAGAGTTTGGCATGTCAGTCTGTATTGATTTTACTGCTAATTGAAATAATTTTTATGCAAGGAATTTAGTAATAGCTGGCATAACCCTAACCGCACTACCCCTCGCTTTATTGTGAGTCATTTTTTAGTTAGCATAAACGGCAGACTGCACAGCGTCAATAAAAGCAACATTCAGGGTATTTTTTCTTTCAAAAATTTCTGAAACAGTAAGTGTGAAGCCTGCCAATATGGAAAAATATTTTTTAAGAAGTATATTTAACATTAAATTAAAAATGGCCAAAATATATTTGCTTAATATATATTTACATGCTTATTTTTTCTACAAATTAAATTATTTGTCCATGGGTTTGTATATTTTTAAATAAAAAAGAAACCACTACGAGACTACAAAACAAGCCCTGTTTGCCCAACATGCACTAACACAAATGCACAGGTTTAAAGATATCTTTGAAAACTTTGGATGTTCTTTTTGTGCGGGCGAAGGTTTACTCTGGGACTCCAGTTCCAGACCCCCACGGTCCAGAATATGTAAATTAGGTTGAGTGTTTTTTTCCAAATTGTCCATTGGCTTGTTTATATGTGAGTGTGTTTGTCCTTTTAGAGAGCTGGAATAGGCTCCACCGGACCTCCGTGACACTGACTTAGGGAATAAGCAGGTATAGAAGATGAATAAATGAATTCATGTTTTTTGCTTGAATTGTGAGATGTGTTAGACATGTAAAATGTGTGTGTGTGTTGAATCTTTGTAAAAATATTAAAAGACCTAACTATAGTAATTTTTCTTTCAGAATAGTGCATCAAAATTTAGACCAATACTATCGGTACATATTTAAATTAGGTTCAAACTGATTTATGTTTATGTTAATGTTTAATTAAAACCCTCAATACATGTCAGCCGATAACCCCCATCACTCCTGTTGGTGTCACTGGCATGTGCAGTCTTAATCACAAAAGCAAACCTCCAACTTTTACCTATTTATTTTACAAATGTATTTGAATGATTATAATGTATCGTATTGTGTATTTTATTTTAATATATTGTGTTGTGCGTGCATTCGTGTTGTGCATATAATATATAAAAGTAAAAATTTTAATGTAAATTCATTTTGTTTAGTATATAAAGCCATTAAGTCTGTAAGGTTAGAAATATTTTTTGTAAATATTTTTTATATTTTACTTAGCAGAACATATACAACATATATTTCAAATATATTTTGGCCTAAAAAAAGACATTTTTTTACATATGGGTATAACAAACATTTTCTTTTAGTGTATTACAATTTTGACTCTAAAATTCCCTCTCCACTCTTCAGTTTGTGGTCCTTGTGATTGAGTTGGTGCAATGTCAACTTTAGGCTTCCCCAAGCAGCTTTGCAGTTGTTTATTAAAAACTAATTTCGGAGGATGTTTCAAACATCATTTAGGATCTTATTTAACAACAAGCAGTCTTAGAAATTATTTTAATGTTATTTTCTTGTTCCAGTCTGATACGTCAGGCTATTAATTTTGTAGCACCCTCTGACCATGCGTCACTGAGCACTCAGCAATTTCAGTAGCAGATGCAGTCATGGAGAAAAAACACATCATTTTAGTGAGGAGTTTGCTGATGAGAATGCAATCAATAATTGGTTTGTCAATGCACAGACACAAAGAAAACATAGAAAAAGTGTGTGAGAAATTTTCCCACAACATTTGCCAAATATGGCCAGTTTCAGAGAAGTGTGAGCACCCAATGAAAGACAAACGCACCCCTATAGCACTCCTAATCCTTTTTATAGGGAGCAGATATATACAGATTAATGTTGACGTGAGTTAAAGCTACAAATGAAACATTTTCCTGTCTGTTTTTTTGTACTGTAATCGTATTTTATTTGTTTAAAATGGTACAGTTTCTTTTGCCAAGTAAGATTAATTACAATTCTAATCCTGTATCTGGTCCTTAAAGGGTTTATTAAATAGAATAGAATAGAATAGAATAGAATAGAATAGAAATACTTTATTCATACCAAGATAGGTAATTTCTTACAAAGCCTGAAACAGCACAGTTCACTGATAGGGACTATGTTTACACTATATTGCCAAAAGTTTATGGTCACCTGACCATCAGATCCATATGTGGTTCCTATCCTAACTGTTGCTACAAATATGGAGGCACACACCAGTGTTCGCCACAAAGTCCTGATCACCACTGAACACCTTTGGGTTGAACTGGAATAACAACGGCACCACCGGAACCCTTTTCTGAAATTAGTGTCTGGCGCTAAAGCGATATCTCACATTCAAGCTTCAAATTGTAGAGGTAAATCTTACTGGGAAGGTGGAGCTTAATGAAAAAGCAAAAAGTGTGTGTGTGTGTGTGTATGTGCTCATATCCCCTATATGATTGCATAGATATCTTTTCAATTATCTGGCACCCCTTTTACACCTGCATTTAATATTGTCTGAAACTGCCAAAATTGCTTATTTTAATTTAGCTGTAGTGCTCTTGGTAATTCTGGACTCTCTGATGGGTGATAAAGTATTAGAGTTAAAAATGCTGATTCAGGCAAAAATGGACCTGCTCTCTGTATCGTTATACCCTCTCTGTCTCATTTACACCACACATGCACTAAACCCCACTGTGTACAAAGCCCCAAAGGCAAAAGTTATAAAAGATGAATGTGTTGTAAAGCTCTACCTAAGTTGTACAAGAACTTTTGTAAACTCAGTATTTATTTTGGTGAATATAGAGATCGATATTTTTCATGTAAGGCTTCTCTTTCTGGGAGCTATGTGGATGACTTTTTCTGTTGCTATGTGACAGCTCTAATACATGATAATTAAAGATGATGGGATATAAATTAAAACGTGTGCTTCATCTTCTACTTTGCTGTGAAACGATCACTTATACAAAGATGCTTTAATTGAAGGTGCGAGTCAGCTGATCACTGCATCACTGATCGTTCACAGAACAGTGTCTGTGTTTGGAGAATGATTGATGGAAATGACGGCTGCAGGATGGCAGGGTGGCGAATGCAGGAAGAGTAGAAGACATCTCCATCTGGCTCCACTTTGTGTTCGCAGACGCTGACGGACATGAACATGACCTGCTTCCTAAACATGTGCTCGTTAGACTAAATACCAAACCACCATCAAGATGCAGACAAAACAACATGTGACTAAAAACCTTTAAAACATTATTTTCTGGTTATTTATTCTCATTTTTCTGCAGTCGTTTCTCTTTCTGCTCACCTAATTTATAACTCTTTCACTTCCTTAATCCTGATCTAGTGTACATTTAGGCAACTAGACCAGGCAGATGTGTTTTATATGAATTTGCTCATTTATACATTGTGCTATGGACACAAATAAAGGTGACCAGTGAGATCTGTTTTTTCAATGCAATTTAGTGACATTGATTTTTTAAGACTTGCAACATCAGACTTGAAAATCAGAAATTGTGCCAAATATTTTAACAAATTTTTAGTAGGGATTTAAGTATTTGTGATTCTACATGTTGATGTAGACAGTAAATAGTAAAGGAAACAAAAATTAAAATTTTATATATATATTTACCTTTTTCAGTCATGAATGTTTCTTCTTTATATACATTTTCCCATCCTACATGAGAGACGCACGAAATGACTCCTTATAGTATGTACACAAATGTGGGTAATATGTTACATTAAAATAAATTTCAGTGTATGTTTGGGTGCTTAAGTAGTAAGGAAGGGCGGAAGTAAGTAATAAGAGCGGAGGACGGTAGGAAAGAAGGAAAAGATACTGTGGTAAGTAACTGTACGATAGATAGAAATGATGGAAATAAGGAAAATAAAAGTCTAACCATCAGTCCAACACCTTACTGCACAGCTGTATGCAAAGACTTACAGCATAAGGAAATGTGTTTGTTTAAAAATTACCAAACACTCCTAACAACTACTAAAAAAGCGCAGAGCTAAAAAAAAAAACCTTAAAAACATTTTATTTAAATGTGCAACTGTATACCAGCTAGCAGTTCAATTGCTGACCACACAAATACAAGCGTTCAGTGTAAAAAACATTATTATGTCTGTTAACTGGATTATGTAATTTTTTTAAGCTTTCAGTTTCGGGTTATTTCACGTTTAAAGGTGTGGATATTTGAATGAGCTGCAAACACATCTTTTCTCCACAGGTTTTAGTTTGAAGTTAAGTGCTTGCTAATCAGCCTTACTCTGAAAGGCCCTGTTTTTTTCTTCAGCTGTGAAAAAATTCCCCAAATCGTCTTTTCTCACTAGGAAATGTCAAGTGTCATAAAAGCCTTTTGCGATCTTGCTAATCAAGTTGCTTAGCAGAACAATTTAATCACAAGACAATTCAGCAGCACAATTATTAGCACTTTACACTAGCTGCACTGCTTAATACAGACGGCGTGCTTGCAATTTATTCACAGTAATTAGCACGCTCGCCTCACAACAAGAAGGTTCTGGGTTCGAATCCCGGGCACGGAGTCTTTCTGTGCGGAGTTTTCATGTTCTCCCTGCGCTTGTGTGGGTTTCCTCTGAGTACTCCGGGTTTCCTCCCACAGTCCAAAAACATGTGCATTAGATTGATTGGTGA
>JAOTQW010080514.1:0-11936 GCA_026260075.1 Sisor rabdophorus | reverse complement strand
CAACTGTTAGTGCTATTATTAATACTATTACATAATGTTGGGCTATTATTACTATTATTAATTAATAACATTTATCTTGTTAATCTTTACATCCTAAATGTATCCAGTACAAGTTTACATTTAGTGCTCGTTGCTTATAGCTTTAGATATTAGATAAATACAATCCCTTTATTTGAATGAATCATATAATTTATTGATTTTTGGATTTTGGATTAAAGCAAAAAAATTCACCACAAATTTAGGATGATGGATGTTTACTTTTATTTACATATTTAGAAAATATATAAGAATGTGTGCACTGAAGTATTTTCTGTGCTCAGCCTGGAAATTACCCTCATCCAATTCCATTAAAGTTTACCACAAGTTAACCACAACAGATCATAACGTTTCTGCTTTTCTTTCTTACTCTCTCGCAGCGTAGCTCCACATACTCTTTAACATGTCTCTTTCTCAGGTGCAGTGGTTGAAAGTGAGACTCCAGCAAACCATCGGCAGGGAGAAACTGTAGCACAGAAAGATTCTTTAAATCAAAGGACGGAAGTGGACGTCAGCCCTCAGGACGACAGCTTCGAGGGTTACGCTGCCGAGCTTCGTCAGTGCCAGAGCAAAATGAGGAATGGAAGTTACTCGACTATCCCTCCTTCACATTCCCTCGACAGCATCTCACACGGCAGCCAAGATGATAAAACAAAATACAAGGCTACATTTGTATAAATGTTACATCAGATATTTTTTAAAGGCTGGGAGTCTGATTGAGAAGGAAGGACAAATAAAAATGTAATTGTGTACAAATGTATTTGTAATGATAAATAATAACTTATTGAATGATCGTGTGCAAGCTGTGATTTAACAATTAATAAACATGATGTGAGTTTTCTGCTAAAGAAAAAATCAGTTGTAAAGATAAATAAATAGTTATGCGAATAGAAGAATAAATAAAATTAATTGTGCTGAATAGTTTTAAGAATTTTACGTGTACTTTATTAAAAATCGATTGAATGTAATAATCACATGCCCCCATTCTTTTTCGTTATTATTTGTTTTTCAGTATCATTAGCTGTGTGGTCATTATCAGACGTGAAAAGAGTATAAAAGTAAAATTGCTGTTACTGAAATGTTCGATGAAATTTTACCCGAAGTACAAGTAAAGTTACTGGTCTCAATTGTCTTAAGTAAAAGTAGAAAGTATCTCTTTTAAAGTTTAAAGTATTTTTTAACAGCAGGAGTGGGGTGGGAATAGGAGTGGGGTGGGAATAGTAGGATTCTCCTGTAGTTCCAAAAAGACACAGGGATATAAATCTTAAACTGGTTGTTTTTACAGTAATTCCATAAACTGCAGATAAATCAGTATTATTAACTTACCTCGACATGCTTGTGCAGGTTTGATGTTGAGTTGAAGTTGCAGTTTAGTCGAATTTCAGAAGAATTCCATAGGATTTCACTTCCAGTTGGTTCGTCATCGTTTATGTTTGTCCTGTCCGTCACCATCTTTTTCTCTTGTGTGGTTAATGTACTTCATGTATCTAATGTAGTACAAAAACAAAAGTAAAATTACTCATTTTAAAAGCTACTTTAAAAAGTTTAAGTACAAAAAAATACTCAATTACAGTAACTGCAACTTTTGCATGGTCTCACGATGCACCAACAAATGTATGCAAATACAAGATACATTTACCAAGACGTCAGGCTTTTTAAACAAAAGTGAGAATTGATTTACATGTCAGACTGGCTCAGGATTTTAAAACTTGCAAATCACACCAACAAGCTATGTACATTACTAGTACAAAGGTTTGTTGTTGTTGGCTTTAGAATATAATGTTATTTTTGGGAGAGGGAACATAATGAACATATATTACAACATTACAATAAACTTGGTGTTGTGGTATAATTTTTAGGGTTGTAAAAACTATAGTATAGTTTTTAACGGTAATGCTTATTGCCTTAACCACTGAACTGAAATGCTGACTGAGATGCATCCAATTCTACTTAGATAATGTCATACTAAAGCTGCACAATATCTACCAAAATGAAATTCATATTATTTATTTATTCATTCATTCATTCATTTATCCTCCATACCCGCTTATTCCCAAATTCAGGATGCCTTCTGAAGCTTATGCCAGCTTTGAAAGATTGAAAGGCAGGAGGGGTACACTCACCAGTATAAAATCATCTATTTAGCCTTATGAACATGGTTTTGGACTGTGGGAGAAAACCAAAGGTACCCTAATTAAACTCACGCAAGCAGGGGGAGAACATGCAAACTAGGGAAGCTAAAAATGGAAATTTATGCAAATAAGCCACACAGATTTCATGTCATATTGGATGAGGTAAAACAGGGGTTAGTAACAACATAACGTGATATTTACAACACTGTTGTCTGAGGTTGTATTAAAGTTTTCAAGAACATAAAAACCAACAAAACAATCAGGCACTTGTTAGTTGTTTCCACGGACAGGTAAGTGTGTATCTCCCTATTTTATATCTAAACTCTAAACAGACAATAGAAAAAAAAAAAAAGATTAAAGTTCCTATTTTATCTGACCAAAATGTGACTTTTCTTACTGAGAATTTGGGGGTGGGTGTGTAGTGGGTTTGTTTTCGAGCAGTTAAGATGTTTTCTCATGACCACTAAAGTTTGGTGTTGGTCTTGAGGTTTAAAAAGGTGTTTAAAGTGATTTGTTTTAAGGGTATAAAAAGCAATAAATGTATAGATAATTATGCAGATAAGAACATAAAAAAACTGATCGTGCTGAATAAATTTGAGAATTTTACTTGTACTAATATCAATGGGATGTAATAATCAGCAGCCCACATACTTTTTCTATATTATATCATGTTTTTATCAATTGTGTGGTTACTATCAGAGGTGGAATTAGTAATAAAATATTCTACATAACGTAAATGACTGTTACATTAATTAAAGTTTTCTTAAGTTCAAGTGAAGCTACTGGTCTACAAACTGACTTAAGTCACTTTTAAAGGTGGTCTTTTCTTTCTCGGTGGTAGTGTTTTGCGCCGGTAATTGAAGATTGTAAATTAAATATAAAGAAAAAAAATAGGCAGTTATTTTAATCTGTAAACATGACAGAAATTATCGTAGGCATACAGACTATAAAATTTACAGACTTGATGTACAAAGTACATTAATGTTTTAAATGTATTTAATGTTTAAAGTACAAAACCTCAATCGAAACACACTTAAGAAAAGTACTTTTTTAACACATAAAGGTACACAAAAATACTTAATCACAGTGATTTTATATTGTGATTAATGTGTTTAAATATATTTGGATAAGTCTTTCAACAAATTCAGCTTAATCTTATGTAAAAAATAAATCTAGAATATTTCTAAATTAAACACATCCTTTTTTTTTTAGATTTTAGCCAGATAATGTTGTCATTTATTTAATTCAGTTACATTCCATAACATAAAAGTTCTCACTGTGCTGGCTACGGGTTTACTTCGAGTACTCTGATTTCCCCCCACAGTCCAACAACATGTACTTTAAGTTGTTCAGTGATTCTAAATTACCCATGAGTGAGTAAGTAAGTGTGAGTGTGTCTCCTTGTGAAGGACTCACAACCTGTTCAGGGTCTACCTCTTTTGCCTTTAGGCCCTCAAAAAGCTAGGATAGCTTTGACCCGAATTAGGGAATAAGCGGTTAAAGAAGATAAATGGATAAATGCATATTGAATGCACTTACTAGCTAGCATAAAATATCTGGGCCTGATTAAAAAAATCAATCAACCATGGTTCTGCAAGCACTTGTTGACATGTGCAAATAAAGTTTCCACAGTGATCCAACTAACTAATTGACCATCAGACATTTTTTTGTAGTAGTCTCACAGATTGTCAGTCGCCACAGAGAACAAATTTGCTTGATAAATGTTTCCGCTGACACTTTCCAGACGAGTATTTTATTTTCTTGAACTCTTGGTGGTTCTTTTGCAAATGCTTTCGTTTCAGCACTGAATGTTTGTTAGCCGAGGCAGATCTGATGTTGAGACATGTCGTTTATTCAAATAGACTTTTGCTGGAACTGTCAAGCTTCACTAGTAAGAAACCTGCCCCCTTTTTATCTCTGATTTAAAATTGTTTTTTTAATAGAAAAAGTGCTGAATACCTGTGGTAGCGGGCCCAATCTCATATTCTTTTAAAATTTCCAATACGGACAAATAACATGCCGCATTAATTCATGATGGGATGCTGTATTGATTTTTAAACAGGGGAAGATTCTGTAGTTTAAGGGACGGATGGTAATCTTACGAATATGCTTTGGGGATATGCGTTTTAGCAAGATAAAATTGCGAAGTAAAAGTTGTGAAATTTCAAAAAATTAAGTACAGATTTCACCAAACAATAATGAATCATTACTTTGTTATATTACATCGTCAAACATCTCACATCTTTCAGATAATGCTTTTTCCATTTGATCTATGGATTACTTCATTGCCTGGTACGTTCTGATAGATGATCTGCTCTAGGTAGACTCACTGACATAGTATTCAGTTTATTAATTCATTCATACCCACAGGGGTCTGCTGGAGCCTATCCCAGCACACATAGGGCGAAAGGCAGGGGTACACCCTGGACAGGTCACCAGTCTATCACTATGCCACCGTGCTAACCACTATGCCACTGCACCGCCCATTTAATTTATTATATAATGATTAAATAATGCTTTTTTTAAACTTCAAGACATTTATTGCCAAACCCAGAATTTTGCTTTAACAGAACAGTGTCCTCAGTTTTGATAGCTGTGATGTTGATGTGATGTGAATAGGACAATATGACACTTCTGGCTACCGGCCAACCTCATTAAATATATAATGTCTGGGTACACCAGAACCGGTCTGGTGTCTTAATCTAAGAAATCTAGGGATTTGAAAATGCAAAAAAAAATACTCATGCAATATTGCCTTAACCAGGTTAAAATTTTTATTAAACCTCCATTTTATGGCCTTTTTGTTTTTATGTCAAGCCAATTAAAATCTTTTTTAGTTCTGGTTATGTAGTATCACTTCAAAAAATGTGTCGAATACTAATGAAGGACCGTATATTGACCCCGTTATGTTTAGATCTGTCTTCAATAATGCTGTTCATTCTGATTTTCTCAGGTCAGTAACCTGGACTCTTCCATTATCTTATCACAATCTTATCAAATACAAAGCAAATATTTCTTATTTGAATGTATGTATATAAAGGATGTATGTGACTAGATAATAACACTCTTGCGCCCCTGTTTTGACTATTTTATCTTTCAGGACTCTTCACGCTGTCCTTCACACAAATTGGTAAGTTGATTTTTTTTTAGTAGGCAAAATAATTCAAAATTGTAGTATTTAGTAAAATTATTACAGGAACAGTGCTCCTAATTTCATTGTATGCAAAGTAATACAGTAACTATAAAGGCATGTTAATTGGAATATCGTGGGTTTCCAGCACACCAAGTTGCATTGCTGGTGTGCCACTGTATGTAATAGCTAAAATGTAGACAAAATGTCTAGGAAAAGTAGTTAGAAACACATCAAGATGCAAATGCCAATTTCTAAACAAAACAAGATACAAATGTCAAATGACGTCATAGAAGTTGCTATAAGTTATTTAAATCCAGGATTATTTTATGCCCAAATCAGCCCCAGTATGTTGATGGTCTATATATATTTAGCACTTTTAACATTAGAGATTGTGTAAAAGCAGTATTATTCTAAACCTGGTAAGTTGATTCTAAACCTGGGGAATAACCAGAATCAATACCAAATCCATTCTCATTTGGGCAACTTCCGTGCTCCACTATACTCCACATCATTCTCCATACTCCACAGCTTTTATATTATTCATGTTTATGTCTTTTTAGAGTTACGATGCCAGTTTGGCTGGTCACAGTTTGGCTCCCGCTGTTTCAAGATCTTTACAAGTCTAAAAACTTGGAATGATGCAGAGGTAAGTCTTTCTTTAATAGTCAGTCTCTTCACTTTTTTTTTTTTATGTTTTAAGAAACATTAATATTCATTCATTCATCTTACAAACCCGATGTTGTGATGTTGCTACAGATGCAATATGCTCTTTAGTTTTGTCTTGCTGAAATACACAGAAAGGATAGAGGTATACGTTGTTTTAAAACCTTACCTACAGTATGTACCTTTCAGGATTGATGGTGTCTTTCCATATGTCTATTTTAGAAGCGTTAATGTTCCCCATATCAGCAAAACTGGGATATTATAGTCCCACTCATATTCAGATTTAGCTGCCATGATTTTAAAAAAGTTTGTTTGATCACGGAGAAGTCTTCCTCTTTGTCTCAGTCCAGGTTTGGCCTAGAAAAGAATTCTTTTGCACTATTCTCTTTAGTAAAGAAATATCTTTATTTCCTCTGAACCTTTTATTAAAATTTGTAGTGTAAAGAAGATATTTAAAGACTTTAAAGTTTGTAGACACAGTTGTTTGCAGATTGGTGAAGCCTCTGCCTGTCTTTTCTTCGGAGAGTCTTCTATTATAATTAACTCTTCGTTTGTAAACACCATATATAACATTTTACATGTATGATTATCATGGTGATTTTTTTTATAGCAAAATTGTGTGAGCGTGGGGGCACATCTGGTATCTGTGCACAACACAGAAGAAAACACCTTTCTCAGGTCTCTAATCTTTAATGTAACTAATATAAATGCAGAAACATGGTTAGGTGCCACCGATTTCCAGGTTGGTAACACACAATATTCATATTTTATATTTTTAAATATATAAATAAATGTAATATCATATTTAAAAATACAGTGTGTTCTTAATATTTAAACCATTATTTTCTTCAGGAAGGACTGTTTACATGGTCTGATGGATCAGTATTTGATTACACAGAATGGGGTGCTTTACAGCCTGATGATTTTCTTTTTAACGAAGACTGTTTGGAAATAAATTTTAAAGGTATTTTTGTAATTATATTAGTTTCTTTTTCCTTCTCTTAAAATACCTTAGGAATCTATACCATGAAAATGTATAAATATAAATGTTTTTGTCATATTTTTTTCTTTAGATTTTTGGAATGACTTAAACTGCATGGTTTATCTGCCATCAGCATGTGTTAGTAAGTATTCCTCTTCCCCCCCCCTCTCTCTCCTACTATCTTTCAACAGTGCCTGAAACATTATTTAAAGCTTATAGTTGTGTTCAGGCATTCTTTGTATCCTCATAATAATAAAAGTTATATTGTTCAATACATGGGGGCGGCACAGTGACAAAGTACCTTGGGCTTCAGGGGGTACCCAACCAACCACCAACACCATATAATACCACAATTATCTCGTTGTGATTATAAAAACCATAAATACTATACTAATCACAATATAACATGGCAAGCCAATAAAGACAGGAGAAACATTTCACATACTGAGAATGAAAAACAGGAACCCCTGTTAAGACTGCAAATCTATACACGAAGAAGGTCTGTGGTTGTTTGTCTGTATGTGGTGCTGGACTGACAACATCTTTCACCACCGACAGCTGAGATAGACTCTTGTATCTCAACAGTATTAAACATAAAGCTTTACCCAGAAATATAGACATAAAGTACCTTTCTATACATTTTAAGTTATATAATTCCACTTTTTGTCAAGTTTTAAATAAAAGTTTTAAACAACATGGACATTTTCGTGTAAAAGATACATACCAAGATGACTGTAAAGACTGAAACAGCAAACTGACCCAAACTGGCCAATGCTAGATTACAATGAAACTGTAAAATGATTGCTGAAAATGGTTGGCTATGGTGTGAAATTCTGTAAGTTTCATGGCGAGGATAAATGATGCAATTGAGATGTAATAAAACAATACAGTTCCTTTTCTGTGCAATTTAACTGTGTGAAAAAAGCAAAAGGCTTTTATCCAATTTTAACCTTTGCATGATCGAGGCTTTTGTATGTGAGCAGACACAGTAGCTATAGACAATTCTTAACTAAAATATTTTGGCACATATGGCTAGCATGTTTAATATGAAGCACAACATGTGTATCTTTTACCTCCTGCAGAGGCAACCGAAAAAATCACATCCACAACAGGTACCGAACAATAATCATTCAAAGTAAGCACATTTTCATTTCTGCCATTTCCGTATTTAAAATAGATTTGTGTGTTGGTTTTTTACAGTCATACGTCTCATATTAATGACAGAAACAGACATTGAAGAGTCCAGCATTGAAAATGTTTTGCAACAGGTAATATGCAGATTCAGAGGAAGCACACTTATGTTAAATATACACCGCAGGTTATAAACGGAGCATAATAAATATTTCATGGCTATTTAAAGTAGGCCTGCCACAATAATATAGTAACACAATTGTATATTAAATGTTATAATGTATTCGGAGGAATAAATTGGCAAAACTAAACAATTTACAAAATTCAAACTGACAAAAAATATGATTCTAACACAGCTATGTCTGTTATTTCTTACAGGTTCGACAGAGATTGCCTAGTCACACTACAATTCGTTTTAAAAGAATGTTCAGGAAAACAAATAATAATTAGCAAATAGAAAACATGCACTATACAATATAAACAGAGGTGTACAATGTTACACACATCTTTGCTAGTTAGCTGTCATGTTAACCTCCAAGATTAAATGGGCCTTGCCATATCACTTTGCCATAATAAATTTTATTCAGAAATATTAATACTAAGTTAAATATTCAATCCATAATAATTACAATTAAATATTTGCAAAATATTAATAAAAAGAATAACAAACTGGTGTCCATTTTTTAAAAATCAATTAATTTTTTAATAATCAATATTAGCTGTAATGAAAGTAGACCCTGTCTGATATAATGTGATATTCTTTGAAATAGCTTACACTATAATGCAAGCTATTCTGTATCATGAATTATGTTGTAAATAATGATCACACAAAACATTTAATGAAAAATGGATGCAAAAAAATAACCTACTACTTTAAATATTGCCTAGTGGATGTCTTTTGGACTTATTTGGATCTCATATAAATGTAAATCTTTAAACAAAGTTATTTCTCTCCACTTTTCAATATATTTATTTATTATAGGCCTTAATAACAATAGTTTAGTTCTTATCATCATTAAAATAGCACACACAACATTTTAATATGTTTAATGTTAGAATAAAATAAATAAAATTATTTTCTATTCCCAAAAAGTGAACTAACAATAGAAAATAGAAGTAGACCATTTCTAACTTCTTGTTAATTATCAATTGTAAAAAAAATAATCTTAAAAATCTGTGTGTTAATGGAATGTACAAAATTAAAAAAAATAAGTTGTGTTTAAGTTATGCAACTGCTTCTATAGACAAATTTTAAACAACATCTTAGAGGATTTCTTGCTCCTCATCAGGAAAAGGCTGTCTGCTGTTTTTTAATCTAGGAAAGGTTATAAGAAAATGTTGACAATTGACACGATTCTCCAGGGAGATGGATTGTTTACAATTGTTGAGTAACCTTTAAGATTTCTACCAATCTTTAGATTTGAGCATCCCAGAAATTGTGTGTGCTACTATTTCTACAACCTCTAGATTCCAAACTAAAGGCAATCTACAAATAGTTTAGGAGCCTCGAAGATCTTTATTTACATTTAAACACTTTTAAAATAAATGAATTCATAAATGTACAGTGCATAGTTTCAGCTTTTTCTTTGTGTACTAATTTACTACATGTTCACTAAAGAGATACATAATAAATACATTTACATCACTTTTTTGCTGTTAGACGTCCATCAATGTTAAATGCATTTGATGTTTCCATTGAAAAAAGGTTTCCAATCTCAACCACATTAAATGTATTTCTAATAAAATATTTCTAATATACCAAGTGATTATGGCTGAATTTTAATTATTTCTATAAAAGAGTGTTTAGTGTCTGTGCCTTCAGCCAAGATCGATATTGCCACATGTTTAATAGTCTTAAACATATAACCTTTTCCTGCAAGGGTGCCACACTTAATGTGGATTTAATGTCTATTTTTGTTAAAATTAAGTTCTTCAGCATCCATCCTGCCTTAGTCAGTGCTTATGGGACAGACTAAACTGTTTATTAACTTGCTTATTTTGTGTCAGCGTCATTCTGTGTGTGTGTGTGTGTGTGTGGGTGGGTGGGTAAATGCATTTTTCCCTCAGGGCTTGCCGTAGATGGTTAACGTGTTGTACTGATAACGGGATGCTTATCTGTTTGATTCCCAGTCCCACCAAGTTACCACTGCTAGGCCCCTGAACAAGACCTTTAACCCCCTATTGCTCAGTTGCATAGATGATAAAGTAAATGTAAGTCTCTCTTACATCAGACATTGTCTCAAAGCAGCTTTACACAGAATGGAGTAACAGTGGAACGTGTAGGTTGTCGCCCTGGGTAAAGTTGTCCAGAAATCTAAATGTATAGAGAAGTAGATGGGATAAATTTAATGTAAAAAAAAAATGAACATAAGCACAGCTGCATCCGTTGCTAGATGGAGAAATGAAAAAAGACAGCAAATATCCAGGTATCCAACAGTTAACTCAATAATTAATAATTAAATAATTAAATATTAATAACACCTTTTTTTTATGGTATTTTTTGTTAAGATCTGTAAAAATTATTATAATCTCATCGGCATTATGGATAGTGCTTCATGTTATTATAATGTACCATCTCAAAATGAACCATTTTAAAATGAAATAAGGTGCCAAGGGAAATTAAAAAGGATGAATGACTACTGCTCTAAACTGCTCTGTATCTGTCACTGCAGACATGTCCTGGTTTAGTCCTTATTTTTGTCTCTTTTGTGTCTTTTATGAAAAAAATACAGTCAGAAGGTAACATACTGCTTTGAGACCAGACACAGACCAACAGGCTTTCTTTGTGTAAGATCCACCTGTTCCAGAGCATGAAGCTGTAATGCGTTTTAGAAAGACGACATGATGGACTTAATATTAATAAACGACACACTTTACATGATGGACTGGTCATTGGATCTTCAGTCTCAGGTCTCTTCACATTGTTTCTTTCCTTTCAGTAGCTGTTTTCATGACCGGTTAAAATATACAAATTGCTGGGTGATAATGGGTTGTCAGTTGGTGTGCTTTGTAAAACAATGTCTCTGCAAAATATAATACATTTTCATCAGTTGACAATTAAAATAATGTTATGAAGTGATGTATAATGTGTAATGTTATTATATGAAAAAGATCTACAGAAAAAAATAATTTTATTACCTGTTCGTGCCCAAGACCTGAAACACTCGACTTTCATCTGTGATTTCTTGTGTTATCTGTGAACAGAGATATGATTAAGTAATGTATTCTAGTACAGGTTACCCTAATACGGTGGCACAGCGGTTAGCACGATTGCCTCACAAGAAGGTCCTGGGTTTGATTCCTGGGTAAGGGGTCTTTCTGTGCGGAAATTGCATGTTCTCCCCTCGCGTGTGTGGGTTTACTCCAGGTTCTTTGGTTCCCTCCCACAGTCTAAAGACATGTACCTTAGGTCCACTGCTGATTCTAATTTGCCCATAGCAGTAACGGTGTGTGGTTGTTCGCCTGGGTGTGGTCCTGCAATAGACGGGTGACCTGTCCAGGGTGTACCCCTGCCTCTCATCTTTTGTGTGCTGGGATAGGCTCCAGCAGACCCCCGTGAACTTGAGTTAGTGAAGAAGCGGGTGTAGAAGATGAATGAATGTATAAATCTATCTAGGTCAGCACAGTGGTGTAGTGGTTAGCATGGTCGCCTCACAGCAAGACTCCTGGGCAAGGCAGAGTTTCTGTGCAGAGTTCCTGCATGCGTTTACTCCGGGTTCTCCAGTTTCCTCGCACAGTCCAATAACATGTACATTAGGCCGACTGGTGATTCTCAATTGGCCGTAGGTGTGAATGTGTGAGTGTGTGTGTTTGTGGCTCTGCGATGGATTGGTGACCTGTCCAGGGTGTACCCCCTGCC
>JAOTQW010080361.1:0-11954 GCA_026260075.1 Sisor rabdophorus | reverse complement strand
CCCAGGACCTTCTTGTTGTGAGGCGACGGTGCTAACCACTGCGCCACCGCGCCACGTTCATTAAATGTGTTATACCAAAAGATTCCACTGTATAAAATATATGTATAGCCAATTGTGGGGCATAAAAAATGTATTTTCACTATGTAATCAAGTTAATGAAGAGAAAGAAATATAGATAAATTGACACTGTGTAAATTCTGGTATATTCATAATTAGTTAATGCCCGAACTGTTGCTGCCTTTTAGGTGCCAACCTCTTCAGAACTGCTTTTGTGAGAACTGTAAATTATTATTTGTGAGAAGTGTACATTATATTTCTTGCCCAGAGACATACAATCTTGGCTTTTGTAGAGGATCCAAAATAGAAATAGGAGATATAGACGATCCAAAGCTGTACTGAATTACTTTCATTCAGAATAAAAAAAAACAGTGAGTATGTAAAAGCATCTATAAAAGATTTTTTTATTGTAAAGATTCTTTTTTTAGTCTTTTAAATTTTTTTAAAGATTGTTTAATCGTAAATTTTCAGCTAAATTAATTTTCTTGTATCCCACACAGAAAACAAAAGGAATTGAGTTTGGAAGAAACCTTTCTTGAAAATGTTTTTAACATGTAATACAAATAGCAAAATTCTGAAAAGAATTTTAAAGTGAGACTAGTTTACAAACTTAAGATACAGTTAATCTAATAAACTAAAATGAATAGTATGTGGTTATTGTTTATGATGGCAGAAATTTAGTATAGCATTGGATAACTTAAAAATAAAAATTGCCTTTATTCAGGTCTTTAGGGCTGTCAGACGGTCAACTAGTGCCGAAAGAGACGGTCAATAAATTTAAATATCATCAGCATAATGATAGAATTGCTGCCTTAAATATTGCCCAGCATATTTACACTGAAAAATACATTGAGAGATGGAAAACTTGAGTTGATGGAACCAGAGTTTGTTGAAAGATGCTATGCAACATTCAAAACAAACGGTCTGCTACAATTGGTCAATTTTGTTTCTAACTCTTCAAGCAGTCTATTGTAAGAACTAGTTATTATAACCAGTTTAGTTCTGGGGAAACTTAAAACTTAAAAGACATTTTGTTTGCGTTTGTTAATAAATTATTATTGTAGTATAATATTTAGTATATATTATGTAGTATAGAGACACATTTTGGCCAGAAGAGTAGACACAGAAATACCACTGGCATGTGGTAGCTTTTATATATCTCTTTTATCGGTATAAATGTAAGGGAAAAAAGACAATTGCACTTTAACAGGAAGAGTAGAGTGTACTAAGAAGAACTGCTGCCAGTAAAGATTGATTAGAGAACATCAAAGAGGTAAGTTCAAAATAGGGGGCTTGAAAAAGTGCCTAAAACAGAAGAAATATAACAAAATATTTTAGTTACCAACATACTGAGGTGAAGGCTAGAGTAAATCAGTAGACCATTAAGTATTATGTCCTTGAGACATCCCTAAAGTAAAAGTAATTTAACAAACAACATTACGTCAAAGCTCTAATATAAAATGCTAATTCCTTGTATGTAATGTAAAAAAGATAGAAAATAAGAAATAATATAGAAATTAGATTTTTAAATAAGCATATATTTATATATTTTACAGTGGAAACATCATGCATCATACTGCTGCATTGTTTATTATTTTCCTATCGTTCATTGAAAAATTGTAATTGTAAAAGGTGTAAATAAATCACTGTCTTCAGAAGGTAATCACCAGATTCTGAAAAATGTCCCCAGGTTGTGAAATACTGTTAACTGTCAGTGTTAAAAACAGCAACTTAGTTTTGATGTTTTGTGTAAAAGTTATATTTAGTCATCATACAAATGTTATTTTTCCAACCCTTATTTCATATCTCATTTTATAACTGCCTTCCAGAATGTTGTTTGTCTTTGTCCTTTTTTTCATCTTTGTTGTTTTTTATTCTTATTGTTCTTTTATTTGCATAATCTATTTAATGGTCATCTCTGCCTGAAGACTACATAATTATTGGTAATTGCTCAAGAAGAAAAAATTGTATAAAAATCTAAATATAGATTTTATAACTGAGTTACTTTCCACCCTCTCTAAAACAAACACACACAGACATATACAAGTAAAATAACTCAACTAAAGCAGATTTTACAACCTGCATATTGCGCCTATCCTACTCTTTGCCAGTTTAAATAATTACATAATTAAATGCTGTTTCTATTCCATCTTCTACCGCTTATCTGTAACCGGGTTGCGAGGGGAGGAGGCTAAGCAGGGACTCCCAGACATCCCTCACACCAGACACTTTTTCCAGCTTTTCTGGGGAATACCAAGGCATTCCCAGGCCAGCTGAGAGACATAGTGCCTCAAGCATCTGTACTAGGTTTCCTCCCCGGGGTTTTCTTCCAGTGGGACATGCCCGGTACGCCTTCCAAGGGAGGCGTCCTGCAGGCATTCTAAACATATGCCAAAGCTTTAGCTGGCTTTTCTCATTGTGGAGGTGCAGCGGCAAAGGAAACTCATTTTGGCCACCTGTATCTGAGATCTCATCTTTTTGGTCATGACCCAAAGTTCATGGCAGAAGGTGAGAGTAGGAACTTGCAGCTTAGCTCCTGCTTCACTTCACTACGACTGACCAGTACATTAACTGCATTGCGGCAGTAGATGCACCAATCCACCTGTCAATCTCCTGCTCCATTTTCCCCTAACTTGTGAACAAAACCCCAAGATACCTAAATGCATTCACTTGAGGCAAGATTACTCCACCAACCTAAAGGGACAAGCCACCTTTTCCTGACTGAGAATTACGGTGTCTGACTGGGAAGTGCTGATTCTCATCCCAGCCACTTCACACTAGACTGGAAACTGCCCCAGTGCATGCTGAAGGTCCTGGCTTGAAGGTTGCACTCTGTCAAAAGCAGAGATGAGATCCTGGGGTCTCTACATCTGACTCCCTCCTGCCCCAGGCTGCACCTGGAAATCCTATCCATAAAGATAATAAAAAGGACCGATAAAAAAAGGCAACCATGCCAGAGTCCAACATACACTGGGAACAAGTCTGACTTACTGCTGGCAATGCGAACCAAGCTCCTGCTCCGGTTGTACAGGGACCTTATAGATTTTGGTAAAAGAACCCCGACCATATATTTCCAGAGCACTCCGTACAGGATGCCACAAGGAACACAGTTGAATTTTCCAGATCCACAAAACACATGTAGACTGGTTGGGCAAACTCTTATGAAACCTCAGCACCCTGAAGAGGGTATGAAGCTGATCTAGTGTTCCACCGCCAGGACGAAAACCTCATTGTTTCTCCTGAATTCAAGGTTTGAGTGTCAGGCAAATTCTCCTCTCCAATACTCTGGTATAGACTTTTCCAGGAAAGCTGAGGAGTGTGGGCAGATCTAAGGACAGGCCTCATCCACCCCTGATGCCTTGACACCAAGAAGCTTTTTAACTGCCTTAGTGACTTTAGCTTGGGTGATGCCTTAGTGACTTCAGCTTGTGATCCACCACCGAGCCCCCAGCCTCTTCTTCCCCAATGGAAGACGTGTTGGGGGTATTGATGATGTTATTAAGGAAATCCTTCCCCCAAGTCGAAGTCACTCGAGCTGCTGTCCGCTTGGCCTGCCGGTACCTATCAGCTGCCCCAGGCCATCTGACAGGGGACTCCCTGCAAAGCCTTACATTCTGTTTGGACCTGCCAAGCCTGTCCAACTTCCACACAGAATAATCCACAAAAAAACCCCTATGCTCAGGATTCGAACCCAGTTACTTTATGTTGTGAGGCGACCGTGTTAACCACTAAGCCACCAAGCCGCCCTGACTCACATTCACATTCCTATATTTTTTCTTTTTACAGCAAGCACAATATGTGATTTTCTTTTGTTTTTGGTGTGATTCTACACTTTTTTTATATATGTTACTTTTTAAAATGTTATACACATTTTTTTCATAAAAGAGGCAAGGACTTTGGTACCTTTAGTTCACAATTTTAACAAATATTATTAAAACTTTCACACAATTTTTTTAAATCAACAGTCTCAAGAATAATGTACAAATGTAAAATAAGTGCTACTTTAACATCTACATACTCTATTTTTATGGGTACCTGCCATTTTTATTTTGTGTAATAAAGTTTCTCTTGAAGCAAAATGAAAATGACAGGTACATTAGGGACCTCTGCCCTAGTCATCAATACAAAGTGCCCTGAAAGCCTTAGTATTCAATTAGCCTTTAAAGTGCCTTCCAATTTAAAGTGGCATTACTTGTGGAGAAAAGAGGAGCACAAGTGATATAATTTTAGCAGCTCACTTAACTAATGTATAGAAGGTAAGCAAGTACAGTTGTTTATTTTCAAAACAATACAGTTAGGATTATCTTAAGATAGACTATAATTTCATTAATGATCTTAAATCCATAAATCAATTCATTGCGACCCAGCTAAAATGTTTTTACTTAAAACTAATGAATTTGGCCTATTTGTTTAATATAGTACAAAAATAAAATCTGAGAGGCAAAAGCTGCAAAAAGCAGGAGCTAAGTAACTTCGAAATGATTTGTTTGCCCCAATACATCTCATGTTTTCTGGTGTGTCCTACCTTTAATTAAATTTCTATTTATCTTACAACATAGTGCTTTCTGAGTGTTTATTCCAGGCAATATCCTACACTGTCTCTATAGTCCGAATTAAAAGTAACTTTTACTAGAACTGTACCAAACACTGTTCCAGCATGTCAATGTCCCTGTGCACAAAGCTCTTGAGATCCTGAGAAAGACACATTATGGTTATGGACAAACCTGAGTTTGCACAGCCATGACCACAAGCCTTTTAACAGTCACACTCCAAAATCTACATACTAGCAAATCATTTCTGTGCAGTTTGTGTGTCTAAATTTGAAATATATTTTCTACATTGTGTATTTTAGATTGGGATTTATATAGACAGAAAACACAAATAAAGTAAAATAAAGTAAAAAAGTGCTAAAATAAAGTGCTGAAAATAACTAAAATAAAAGAAACACACACACGCACGCACGCACACACACACACACACCATATAATTTCTATTTCTGTCCATCACCCAATTGAGGATAGGTTCCCTATTGAGTCTGGCTTCCTCCCAAGGTTTACTTTCTTTCCTTGCCACAGTTGCCTCCAGCTTGCTTTTCGGGGATGAGCTGACTCTAATTTCATTACTATTATTAAATATGTAAAGATGCTTTGATACAATAACCATCATAAAAAGAGCTATACAAATAAAAGTAAATTGAATTTAATTGAAAAAAGATTGTATAGACTGTTTCAGGCAGAAATCAGACTCTTAGGGCTTCTTTGTCTTAGAACAAGAAGGTCTTGGATTTGATTCCAGGGAATCAAATTAAAAAAATGTCAGCAAAGTGTACATGTCAGCAAATTAAAAAAAAGGCCCTGGTAATGATATAACTAAGCAATGATATAACCAAATCCACGTAAGCTGTGAAATAAATAAATGAACAATGATTGCAAAATTGAGCTGAATGGCATTAAATATGTGTAAATTTTGTTTCTGTCTCGTCTGGTTTTTTTTCAGCACATAGGTCATTAAAATGTATAATTAAGATTTAAATTTAGTATCAATGTTTTTATATAAACAGTGTTGCAATGAACTGACAGTAGTAAGAAATCATGTTTTCATGTGTTTAGAAAATGGATGTGCAGGGACTGAACAGATGTTCTTTTTCTTGCCCTTGGTACACATTCCTATGCAATAGAGCATGTGAAGGGAGAAATGGGAGCTGAATATTTTATTCATTACAAATAGGATGTTGTAGCAGAACATAAATAATGGGATAATATGACATGATCTACAGTGTATTCACAATTAGAGTTTGTTCTATGCAAATTAAGTATAATAAAAATGTGGTTCAGTCTGTTAATGATCACTGATGTGCTATGTAGTTTAACAGCTGCTCGCCTTGAGAAACATGAATTTTTCTGGGATTAATCCTTGTGCAACCCTCCACTCAAGTTCAATTCAATCCAATTCACTTTTATTTGTATAGCGTTTTTAACAATAGACATTGTTTTCACACAAAAAAACATTGACAGTGAAAAAAGGTTTGTTTGTCCCTAATAAACAGGTCAGTGGCAACTGCTGCAATAAAAAACTTCCTGAGATAAAGGAATAAACCTTATAGGGAACAGACTCAAGAGGGGTGCCACCAAAAGTTTGTTAATTACAAAATATAATAATGGTACTAAAATAAGTATAATTTAAACTGAGCATTTTTTTATGTGAAACTCTATGTAAATAGTGGCAAAATGTATTTACATCCCTTATCATTATCTCATAAGTAATAATACATGACTGGAAAAGAAATATGAAAACAGATGACTCTTATTTAATGTAGAACAAAAACATGAGTTTATGAGTTTTAGGACACTCAGCATCTGCAATAAGGATTTTTTAAATGTTTGGTGAGAGCACAATACATTCAGTGTTATAATACATAATGTGATCATTTATTTATTCATTTATTCATCTTCCATACTCTTCTGTTCCCTAACTCTGGTTTACAGGGGTCTGCTGGACCGCACATAGGACAATAGTAAAGGGCCCCAGGACAATAGGACAATAGTGCCTGTAGTAAAAGGCCCCAGATCCCATTTTCCCTTCCCATTCATCCTGAATCCGAGTTTCGACTATCAGGAGAATTCTCCTCTCCAGTACTCTGACTTTCCCAGGGAGGCTGATCCCCCTGTAGTTGGAACACACCCTCCTGACCCCCTTCTTGAAAAGGGGGACCACAACCCCGGTCTGCCAGTCCAGAGGCACTGCACAACATCCAGAGATGTAAGGTACTCAGGACGGATCTCGTCCACCACCAAGGAGCTTCTTTACTGCCTTAGTGACTTTAGCTTGAGTGATGGATAAGTCCACCTCTGAGCCCCCAGCCTCCACTTCTCCAATGGAAGACGTGTTGGTGGTGATATTGATGTTAGGAGATCCTCAAAGTACCTCCGACATATGGTCGGAGGTCAGATGAAACAACTTCAAAGTCGATCATTGACCTCCGACCTAGGGTGTCCTGGTGCCATGTGCACTAGTGGACATCCTTATGCTTGAACATAGTGTTCATTATCCATATTCCAAAAGAGCTAAGACAGGGTCATAGAAAATTGGGAAAGTTAGGAAATGCTCCCAAAACACCTCTTTAGAACATTCCATGAGTAAACAAGTTAAATGCATACAAGTGAGCGTCATGAGTAGATATAAAAGGAGGGTCTCTTCTCTTATATCCCTACTCTGAAAGACTTAGTCTTTTTATAAAAATGGGGCATGGTTAGGGAATACCATTTCTCAATGTACAGTTGAAATAAATTTAGCCCAAAATATCAAAAAACAAGAACATGGATAAAGCATGTAAACCAATGCTGAATGCTCCTGACCCTTGTGTAATGCTGACACATAAACAACACTCAAAAAAGCAGCCGGCTTCTCAGGGCCAAAGCTCATCTGAGATGGACTGATGCAAAATGGAAAAATGGGACACTTTGCAATTGTTTTTGGATCATGGATGTCACGGTCACCAGGGTAAAGCAGAAAAGGACCATCCAGTTAGCGCCACCGCCACATTGCATATCTTATTTTTGCTGTGTTTTCAAATGACTAAGGTTCAGCAAGGATTTGCAGTTGTATTCTAGTTATATAACTGTTTTACAGATGTCTTTCTAACTTTATTGAAAATAAATAAATTTGTATCTGAATCATTATTATTACCAGCGGTGATAAAGTGATGACATTATATTAAAAATAATACTATAATTGATTTTATTAGTAATTGTGGTCGTTGTATATTTTCCAACCAGTTTTAGAAAGCTTGATTTAAGGTAGATATTATATTGACTCCTATATCAATAAAACTGCTATTTCAATAATAATTATGACCATATGCACAGATATAAAAAATGTACACAATTAAAGCCCATGTTTACCAACCTGATCAAAGACCCTCTTATGTTTGAAAGCTGTTTTAAAGAAACCCTGACACATACCACTCATCAGCTTAAGAGGCTAACCAGGTTGAAAGGCAACCTGCACAGAATTACACAGCGTGATGCCAAGGGTAACACCATGTAGGCTGTCTTCTTGAAGAGAGCTATTATCAATTATTTTTTCTTTGTGTTGATGAGGTACCATAGGGACAACACATGCAGTAGTGGTGACTACTAAGAAAAAGCCCTTTTAAATGTGTGATTTATTTTGTGTATCCCTACCAGCTCCCTATTAGCTCAGTAACATAGGATTTTACTGTAAGTGGCTTTCCAAAAATTATTTCTAGTCTAATACTGTATTGTATTTAATGGAAGGAAACTAGAGTACCCGGAGAAAACCTATGCATGTAAGGAAAAAAAAATATTGTCTATATAGTGCATTCCTAAAAACTTTATAGCCAGAAAAGTATTTGGACACTTTATTAGAATATATATTCTAACATTCAGGTGAAAACCATAAACATATACGTCTGTTAGATTCTGGCCAGATTCTGTTACATTATGCTTTATTATAAATGCACAACATGTATATATGTTACCTTAGATTGAGTAGGTATAAGAAAAGCTATAAGGTTCTTGAAAAGAGCAGGAACAACAGTCATCCCTATTTCTATGGAAAAATGAAAACTGTTTAAAATTAATGAAGCACAGAGAAATGCAAGTAAAACTATTTTAAAAATTACACTTGAGTATGACAAAACTAAAAATTGAAGTCTGAAAATTATTTATATTATCGAAATTAAGAAAAACAGATGACATATAAGCCTAGAAAACCATATTTTTACAGTGAACTGGGAGTTGGGTACAACATTACTTCACATTAGATCAATATGCATCAATAAAATAAGCATGACTGGATTATTATAAGACAAGATAAGATACACCATTATTCATCCCACATGGGGTAAATTTCTTTTTTTGGTGAAAATACTTGTACTGTACTTGTGTTAGGTTTTAGTATGAACGCCTGTATGCATGTGTTTCCTGATTCTATGAGAAAGAGAAATGCTGTAGTAATTAATACTGTCATTCCAACAACATATAAAAATAATATCATTAGTAATGGTGGAAATTTGGGAATATTTCTAAGCTGTTTTTTTTCTATCTCTTTGTATTCTTCCTGTGTTAAAATCTTTCCACTTTAGAATAGCACTCCTTTCAGGAACTTGTTTGTATGGCACAGCAAGGGTTTGGGTAGCAGCCACAGTTGTGGCAAAATCAATTGCATCAATAACTCTTTCAAATGGGTACAGCTGAGTGGATTCCTCCCTTTTTTGTTATACTTGGCAACTCTAAAGCTTGCTGTCATTTTTATTTTCTACATAGCTTTCTTTATGTGGAACTTTCCCCTACATTCAAAGTATTTCCAACCACATCCACTAAATGACAGCCAGTCTCTCTGATTATCAGCTTTTTTATCACTTTCACCCCTGTCTATTTTATCTCTCACTCCCATTTATGTATGTATTTCGTCCTTTGGGCTTTCTTCTTCCAACTTTCCTCTACCTGGCCCTCCTCTATACAGTTGCGTGAGATGATCAGTGTGATGTAATAATAGAAATAATTCTTAAAAACAGCATATTTCTTAATAGTATTATTTGTCATTTAAGTATTTATAGGCAGAGATAGGAAGAAACAAAGTACAGTACTGTACTTAAGTAGTTTTTCGTAAATTAGTACTTTACTGACAACTTTTTACTTTATTTATGCAAATATCTGTATTTTCTATTTATTACCTATTATCTGCATTTTTCACACAAAACTGAATTCATTTATTTATTCATACATTCATTCATCTTTTATAACCGCTTTTTTCCTGAACTCGGGGTTACAGGAGTCTGCTGGAGCCTATCTAGGCCGAAAGGCAGGGGTACACCCCGGACAGGTCGTGCCTGGAATTCGAACCCAGGAACTTCTTGTCGCGAGGTGACCGCAAAACTAAATTCTGGTAGTTGATTTACTTTTTATGTAGGTAAAAGCCCACTTCTATACTTTAACTTAAGTAAAAAGTGTAGTCAGTACTTCAACTTTTACCTAAGTCATTTGAAATATGAGTATTCCTATGTCTATTTGAGTAAATGATGTGTGTACTTTTTTTGATCTCTGTTTATAGGTGTTACAAAACAACCACTTATTTATATAAACACTTATATATGTAAACTAATGGACTGAGTGGAATAACTGGCAAGAATTTGTCATTATCAAGCTAAAAAGCAATACACTTTAATAAATCACAGTGAGCTACTATTATGGGATTTTCTTATTACGTACTCAAAGGATTTTATACATTATAGAGTTCCGGGTGTTTTGACTTTAATGCCAGCCTCTCTCCCATGTTTCTCCTGGATTGTTGACCTTATCTTGTTTCATATGAAATATAAACAGAATATAAGCCACTGGGGACACAATTTAAACTATCGTATCTTGAGGTTTTGTGCAGTAAAAATGCAGTATAAGATCTAAACTTATGTGTGTTTGATCTAATTGTGTGATTCAATTGTGTGTTGTGAAACAAGGCATTTTCTTTATTCGTTCTTTAAACATTCTAAAGAACAACCAACACTCAAATCAATGTTCTGGGATTAAAGACAGATAGTAAAAAAGCTACAATGGAAATTAAATAAAAATTGTGCTCTAATTCTGTATGAACCAATTAAAACTTAGGAACATAGTTTGCAGGGACAAGATCTCAGTGAACAACCTTGTATGCATTTCTGTTTTAAGGGCATACCTTAAAGTTTTTTTAGACTCAATTTGTAAACACTAAGAGACAAAACCGCATTAAAGGCACCACATCCTGTATAGTGGCTACTCAAGGAAACAAGAATACTTGAGATGTGTCCACAGCCAGGTAGTACATCTATCAGATATTGAAAAGAACACAGTCAGATCCTAAACACTCACTTAACAGTCTTTTCTTCCAGCCTGTCAAATCACTCAGGTAAGATACACAAGACATTCTGTATGTTAAACTTTATTGAATTTAATTCAGTTCTTTGGTGTCAAACATATTCTCTGTTGGAGACAACCAAAGAGTGTTAAATATTACAGAGATATTATTAAATTACATTAGATTATTATGCTAGCAGTGTATCAACATTTCATTTTTATGACTGTATGAATTGGTTTGTATGCCAGAAAATTTCAAGAAAACTAAATCAAATGCTTGCAAAAAGATTTAGTTTGACATACATATATCATTATTAACAAACGTTTTGTGCACATGTTTTTGTAATCTGATTCTTACACTTCAAGCTGGTAAATCAGAACTCCAGGTGATTTTAACACACTTATTTTCTACATAGACTGCCATGATGACACGTAACTTTCTTGGATTTGTCATATTAACGGCTGCAGTGATTTTTTTCACGTTGAAATCATTAAACACCGTGGAGGAGCTGAATGAGACAGGCTTTGGCAAACCTCCACCAAGACATGGATATGCATTGCTTGTGTGGTACGTTCAAAACTGTGTTGACAACAACATGGTGTCTCTCTGCAACCCTATGGAAGGTGAATACGGTTTCCATGAGTTTAGAAACATAGGACCGTTTTTTCTTCTACCCAGGCTGAAAGATAAGAATACATATAGATATTTCACCTTAGGAAACCTGAATTATAAACATTCTAATGATCTTCCTTATGAGGTCCGAAAATATTATAAACCGAATGTCCAAAAGAGCAATATGGACAGAGTCATTGTAAAGTATAATCAAAACAAGAACAAAATAGAGACAGTGTACATATCAGAGCACTATAAAAAGTCAAGAACTTATATTGTTAGTTTGCCTCTTATTACTGATTTAAGACAACAGAAAAAGTCACATAAATAATCTATATAAATCTGTCTGTTCCATATGATGGATTACTCTTAATATTTCATTCATTTCATTTCATTTCATCTTCTTTACCCGCTTATTCCCGAATCCGGGGTCA
>JAOTQW010080323.1:0-11957 GCA_026260075.1 Sisor rabdophorus | reverse complement strand
CTTTGAGATAATGACTATTGTTAAAAGCACTCTACAAATAAAGCTGAATTGAATTTAATTAAAATGAAAATGGAACGAGCTTACCTAGTTGGAGAGGGGACTTGGTTATCGCACATTTGGACATCTCTGTATGTAGTACATCTTGAGCTATCAAGGAGTTTCTGGCCTGTGGAGTCTGGAGAGAGCATCAGTTTTGTCGTAGTACCTGGCTGCTATGTGAATACAAAACAGATCCGTGTAAATAATAATACCCAACTGACTTATTTTTTAGAAAATAATTCACAAGGGTGGAGCTTCGGTGGGATCCCCTGCTGCTGGAACAGCACAGCCCAGGGGCGGCCCTGAAGTGGATGCATCTATCTCATTTATATAAATGGTTTAGCAGAGTCAGGATGGGTAAAAAGTGGAGCGGAGAAGAACATGTCTTGAATTCATTGCATGGCTTCTTGGGCCCAGACATTCCACATGAAATTTCTGAGATTGCCTTTTAGTAGATCTATCAGGGCAAAGATCTTTTTAATAGAACTTTACCCTTAAAGATCATACGGCATTACCAGATATTTGCAATGTCTATGTGGGGTGATTTTAAGAAAATTCGAGCCACTTTCAGTTGTTTGAGTGCTACTAGTTGAAGGATATTTTATGGTTATGTCATTCAAGGTTAGTCTGATAAATGCCTAATTAAGAGCCTTCACTTTGCGCTCCTCCTTAGCCTTATGTTCAGGATAGAAAGAGAAAAATCTTACCCCAGGAATAATCTCACTCTGATGTACAGATTTATTTAGTAACAACCCCATTATGCAGCCCCAGGGGTGATGTGGTGGTAATTGTGTGGCTCTCTTGGAGCAGACCACATCGAGAACGACTGTATTTGTATTGTATATGAACTTCACAAAGATTCTTCACCAAAAGGTAGCGGGATTGTGCTGGATAAACCCTTGACTGGCCCCATCTGCAGACCTGGGAAAGTTTTGAGGTGAATTGCTTTGGGGTTGGTAACATGACATGATGGGTGTAATGGGAAAGATTAAAAGAGAGAAAGAGAGAGAGAGAGAGAGGTGGAACCGGAATGGCCCAAAACTGGGAAACTAACACCAGGAGTGAGATGCTAACGATAAGCATGTTTGGGAACTTAAAATGTACAAGACTAGACAGTGAATAAGTGCTTGTGTATAAATAGGGTAAGCGATTCTGATGGACTGATGAGATGCAGCACCTCATCAGAGTGTATGCTGGCTCAGTGTGGCTTTTTAAAACATTCTGTTTTCCAATTTAACTTACTATTATATGTTAGCTTGAAAAGGCATTACATTATATGTTTGTGTTATATTCGCCCTTCAGCTGTGCATTTTCTGTGCCAAATTGATTCTCTTTTTCTCAGCTGCAATGCATCCAGAATACCACACCAGAATACCATGAGAGACTTGCAGTTAAGAAAGCAGTTGATGGGACAGGTTGGTTTTCATCAATGTCCTTAAAAGTAAAGCCACTAGTTCTCTTCTCCTAAAGCATTGAACTGACACAAAACTTGGCAAAGTTGGTGAGCCTTTTCTAAGCAATCAAAAATTTATAATTTTGGTTCTAGAAGCTTAAAGTGGCATTTTTCTCATAGAGTGATAACTCTTAGTGCTTCTAAGGATTCTTTTTAAACAAACTTATTACATTTCTTCAGGGTGTTCAGTTTGATATGGGGCAGATTTTGGTCAGAAACTACCATCATTTAAATCACCAAACTTAATGCAACATAGCCATGTGACATACCATCATGCTCAGACCAGTAACAGTAAATGCCTGACAGGTATTATAGTGGCATATTCGGCTTATTAGATCATGAACCATCCAAATATGGGCAGAGTCATAAAGTTTAGGTAGCATGTGACATATCAAAGTGCTCAGCAGTTCATGTGAGGTATTATAATGCATCAGGTGATGCCAGGTATTGTAATGACCACACCTACCCAAAAACAGGCGTGTTCTAAAGTTTAACCAATTTGTCTATAGGACATATTAAAAAGCATACGGCAATAAAAATGCTTGATGGATATTATACTACCATTATGCAATTTCAGGTGCCGAGCCACGCCCAAAATCGGGGGCAAGTTTAAATTAAATAACTATGTGACATGTCAAAATAGCATAGGGAATTGCATAATGGATATTATAGCGATATTATTCATGTGATGTCAGGTGACAGAATGTTCACACCTACCCAAAAGTTTTTGGAATCAAAGTTTATGACTATGTGACATAGCAAAACATTCAGCACAGTAACAGGAAGTGCACTATGGGTATTATAGTGACATCATGTGGTGTTTGGTGACATCACAGCCATAAAAATTAAACATTTACACCAGTATGACACTGTAATTCATCAAAACTCTTTACTCATTGAATGAAACTTCAAGATCATAACAATGATTATGTCACCAGCTTACATGTGACATGATGGCAATTAGTAAAATAGATACATAGATACAGTTACATAGCTAGACAACATGGATATTTTTAAACAAACAACATGATAAAGAGCATTGCACTTCATGCATTATTTTTACAGTTTTACTATCCAGAATCTTTTAAAGCCAAAATCAAAGTTTGTTGCTACAAACTTTTGACTTGTGAAATGCCCTTAACCTCATTATGCATTATTTTTACAGTTTGACTATCCAGAATCTTTTAAAGCCAAAATCAAAGTTTGTTGCAACGAACCTTTGACTTGTGAAATGCCCTTAACCTCATGGAGAGGATGACTTACTTTTCTTCGAATTTTCTAAGCAAAGGAAATTTTCCGATTCCCATTATAGACCCTTTCCTCTTATTGACATATATTGTAAATTTTATACAATTATAATTTGCAGAGCTTTTGAAGGGGTTTCCACCATCTCAATAGATTACTGGTTGTTCAGACTTTTTCCAAACAAGCTGGATTTTCGTTTTTTCCAGAGGGGCCAACTAAATTTCAGAAAAATCCCTATTCACTATCATTATAAATAGAGTAACTAAACTTAACATATCCATTTGACATATAGAAAAGCTCAGCACATTATGGGTAGTGACATCATCTGATGACATCATGGCCATGCCCATCCTAAATTGCTCATAAGGTTTAAAAAATATGTGCATGTGAAATATCAAAGTACTAAGGGGCAGTCAGAATAAATCCATGGTGGTTATTATAATTATATTATGTGATGTTATGTGGCATTAAGGTCATGCCTGACTAAAACTAGGTAGAGTCATACTGTTTTGTAATGTGATGGTCTATACACAAAAGTATTTGCTCACTTATCCAAAGAATCAGATATTTAAAACACTTCCATGGCCAAAGGTATAAAGGATCAAGCACCTGGGCATGCAGACTATTTTTACAAACATTTGTGAAAGAATGGGTCGCTCTCAGGAGCTTAGTAAACTCCAGCATGAAACTGTGATAGGATGCCAGACATGCAACAAATTCAGTCATGAAATTAAATTGCTCCTAAATATTACACAGTGAACTGTCAGCTGTATTATAAGAACCTATAAGTGTTTGTAAACAACAGCAACTCAGCGATGAACTTATAAGCCAAGTAAAATGACGGAACAAGGTCAGCAGATGCTGAGGATCATAGTGCATAAATGTCGCACTATAATAAAAGGTCTAGGGCAAGCAGCTGCATGCAAGCCATACATTACTAAGTGCAATGCAATTCCAAGTGTTGGAGTCAGTGGTGTAACACACGCCACGCTGGAGTCTGTCTGCATTGTACCAAGTGTAAAGTTTGGTGGAGGGAAGATTATTTGAGATTGTTTTTCAGGAGCTGGGGCTTGGCCTCAGCATCTGCCAAATGCTGGGCATCTGCCAAATTCTGTAAATGTAAATTCTTAGTTCCAGTGAAAGGAACACTGAACAATGATTCAGCATACCAAGACATTTTGGACAATTCCATGCTCCCAACTTTCTGGGAACAGTTTGGAGGTGACGCTTTCCTCTTTCAACAAGACTGTGCGCAGGTAAACAAAGCAAGGTCCATAAAGACATGGATGACAATGCCTGGTGTGGATGAACTTGACTGGCCCACTGCACTTCTGAAAGAATGGTCAAAAATTCCCATTAAACACACTCCTAAACACAGCCTTTCCAGAAAAGTTGTAGCTGCAAAGGGTGGACCTTATGTTGAACACTATGGATAAGGAATGGGATGTCACTTAAGTTCATATGCGAGTCAAGGCAAGTAAGTAAATACCTTTACCTACTCAGCACAGTCATGAGAGGTGCACAGTGGGTATTATAGTGACATCATATCATATCAGGTGACCTCAAGACCACGCCAACTCCATAATGAGCAGAGGAAGTTTAACCAAAGTGTCTATGTGACATCAAAACACTTAACAGTGAAGGAATTGCATGATGGGTATTATGTGATATCATGTAATGCTTGATGTCATAGCCACGCCCACCCTAATCTTGATCATAAAGTTGAACCAATATGTTTATAGGACATATCACTACACTCAAACTCCAGCTGGGGTGCAAAATGGTTATTATGCACTACTAAAGAAAATTTAAAGTGAATGCTAAAATACATCCTAGATCTGAATAAATGAAATATTCTTATTAAATACTTTGTTCTTTACATATGTACTGACAACAAAATTAAATTTATTTACCCATTTAGGTCTGGATATGAAGTGACACTCAAAATTGAAGTGGAAAAACACACTACAGGCTGATCCAACATTGATGTATTGTCTTTAAAACTAGTCAAAATGAGGCTTAGTAGTGTGTGTGTGGCCTCCACATGCCTGTATGACCTTGCTACAATGCATGCTCCTGATGAGGTGGCGGATGGTCTCCTGAGAGAGCTCCTCCCAGACCTGGACTAAAGCATTGGCCAACTCCTGGACAGTCAAACGGTATGGAAAATAGCAAAAAAAGTGACATTAAAACCAATTTTAATGTTTTAATCCAAAATATTGTCACATTTCTAATGGCCTTATTACAAACTAATAATTAATTAATTATTAATAATTAATTTACCAAATATATTTTAAATTGTTTTAGAGTAATGAAAATATACCACAGAATAGAGGGGGGGTGTCAGGGAATAACCAAACTGCAGCTAGCATTGGTCATTGGTGTGAGAAAATTTGCATCCTGGGCAACTTTTTTTGTGGTGAATGACACTGCTCAGGATGCACAGATAGTTACTGTAGCATCTAGTGTATCATCCTTGAAATTTGCTGTTAAGTTTCTTTCTATTCATTTAAACTAGCCTCAAAGGTTTCTTGATAGTCTAGTTTCAATGAAAGCCTTCTGTGCTGACACATATTGCAGTATCTAAGAGCAGTTTATTTACAAAATGACAAACAAACATAAACTAAACCTGACTGGACTATAGTTAACAACAAATATAAACTTGATTTTACCTTGACCTGGCTAAACAGAAACACTCAGGATGAACAGAATGCACCACAGTGGTATAAATACATAAACCAAACAACAAACATGGACTGAACTAGCATAAACTAGACTGGACTTAGCTTGACAAAGAACTTTCGACAGTGGTACAAGAAAACAATCCATGAAAGACAAGGGCAGGTATATAATAGCTAATAAGTACTTAATAATTAGAATAATAACCACAATAATATTAATAATTACAGGACTAATATAATGACAAATATTTTTATAACAGGTATTTTTACATAATACACTCAAATTTAGTGGCTGTATTTGTACTTGTTGGGAATGTACCATACACACATAGGTTTTTTTTTTAAATTTATAACTACTATAGTGTATACTCGAATTAAAACTACTTTATTGAGCAGTTCACCTTAATTATACCAATGTTACCAAAATTATACCAAAATTATACCAAAATTTTAAAAAAACCTTTTCTTAAAATGTATAATACAGTATACTTAAAACAGTGAAAGGTATAAACAAAATTCTGTGGCCTTTTTTCAAGATATCTACATTTCATATAAATAAGAACTGAATTTTTTTAAGTTACAGGTTTAAGTCCTATTGGGACATTTAAAATTGGTGATTTATTATAAGACAAAATTTGACCAATCAAAAAGCTTTTAATAACTTTTTTATACAGTTTTATTTTTTTATTTTGCTTTAAATAAAATTCAATATGCCAGACAGGAGGCAAGGTAGAATATGGCAAATTTGGTATCCCAGTATTCAGAATAAGCCAAGTGAGTTTTTCCTATGTTATAAGCATTTTAATACATTTTATATTATGTCTCTTGACAACAGGAAGTGCTAACCCGAAGCTGACCTTAAAACACGTCCTCTCAGCAAATGGTCTTATTGAACCAAGCCAGGTTTAGTAACAATACTTTCATGAGTGTGTAAAAAAAACCAGCCTTTTAAGACATGATGTTAAACATGCAAGAATGGAATGTGTAGTCAAACATTTTTGAATAACTTTTAGCATTAGTGTTTCTATATGCCACATACAGATTTTGGAAAAATCAGAAAGATGGCCTAGGACGATTTAAAAAAAAATCTTTTTTTTTTAAACATAATGCTAAAATCTTTGGTCAAGCTAAAGGAGTTTAAGTCATGTGTATCATTTCTATACAAGTTAGCAGCTAACATTTCTTTTTTGCTAAGTATTGTTTGTCCAGCAACACAATAATTGTTTTTTTTATTTGGAATACTGTGTACTGATTTCTGCCTACCTTTTAAACAAAGTTCTGAACTTTGTTCTTATGCTTAATAAAACCCATATCTACAATATGGATTCTTTTTAAACTCTAAAGAGGTCAGCATGTTTACAGAAGAGATGGTTGGATTTATGATAAAAATTGCATATTTTCACAGAAATCTAATCAGAACATTTTCAATGAGTCTGCAGTTAATAGTGTCACAATAGTGGCATGCACACAGAATGCTATAGGACACAATGTGTCAACTGTTTTTAGTTGTCTGCTGTATTCACTGTACACTCTGAACTATAGTGCACACCAGAAAAAGGACCCATCAGCTGCCCATGACCCCGGTGGAGAGAGTGGACCGTTTATGATACCTAGGTGTTCACATTACATTCAGTTTACATTCAATTTACATTCCACCTTAAATGTTTCTTTATGCAGGCTATTTGGGTCCTCAACCAGGAGAACACCTTCATCGGGACTCTTCTGGGCTCAGACGCTCACACACACACAAATACACACCAGAACTGCTGCACAACCACTTTATATTCCACTGCTAGTTACAATGAACAGTATGTTAAAGAAGAAAGAAATCTTCTACAATGTAATGTAGTGAATATACAGCACAAGAGCGAGCAGCAGCACGAGAGTTTGTAGCAGCATGATACGAGAGCACCAAGTTTACTACCTTTCCCACTTTAAAATTTTCTAAGCAAAAGTAACATGTAAAACATGTCTGCTATTCAGCTTGTCCAGTGTGTAAGATTCCTCCTCTGTCACTTGCGATAAATATTTATTTATTTGCGATAGATGTGTTCTACTTAGCACGCTGATAGAGAAGAACTTGATGAGCACATCCAGAAGCTAGAAAAAATTAGCAAGAGAGAGGGTAGTGTGCCTGTAGCCGAACATCTGGATCCCACAGGTAGTACAGTAGGACAGGATGGTGTCCTAAAACTCTCTGCAAAACACTCCGCATATTCAACAAAAGTACATACACACCTAATAGAAAATGTCAAAATGTCTGCCTGTTTCCACAGTTTGCCACTGGATACCTCTTGTAACCATCCATGATGAGAGCACAGAGCTGTTGAATGTTGGAGACTTTCCATTTTAATTTCTGTTTCAAGATGCCCCACAGACGCTCAATAGGGTTTAGGTCTGGAGACATGCTATGTTGGTCAAGCATGTCGTCAGATGCTCGAGAGGGTTTAGGTCTAAGGACATGCTTGGCCAGCCTATCACCTTTACCATTAGCTTCTTCAGGCATTGGTCATCTTGGAGGTTTGTTTGGAGTCAATATCATGTTGAAATACAGCGTAGTCTCCAAGGTGGTCATGCTTTGCTCCAGTATGTCACAGTATGTTGGCATTTATCGTTTTCTCAATGAAATGTAATCCTTGGTCTCAGTTATCCTTGTCCATCTGCTTGTCAGCAAACCTTAGTAAACTTTTCGTTGGCTTTTTTGTGCATCATCTTTAGAAGAGGTACAATTACATTTGCTACTTTACATTATAGCAGAGTTTCATTTCTTTAGTGTTTTTTACATAAAAAGATATAATACATATTTACACAAAATGTAAGGGGTGTACTCACTTCTGTGACATACTGTATATGCACTCAGTATATACAAATACACAGTTTACCGTGGGTGACCTCACCTAAATACTTTCTAAACCTCATACATCATATCCTGTTCTTCTCTAAATAATCAGTCTTCCCTATAAACATGTTGTAAAGTATTGTTGGCTTGCTACATACCGAACATTTATTTGATTGCTTTTTACCTGGTTTTGACGTTTTGATTTTGATATTGCCCTTGGATGTGTTTGTTTCTGCTTCCGTTTTATAAATTCTGCCATCTATCGATCCATTCATCCATCCATCTTCTTCCACTTATCCAGAACCGGGTCGCAGGGGCAGCATTCTTCCACTCTTCCGGAGAGATACCAAGGGGTTACCAGGCCAGCCGAGCGACATAGTCCTTCAAGCATGTCCTTGGTCTGCCCAGGAGCCTCCTCCCGGTGGGACATGCCCGAAACACCTTCCCAGGGAGGTGTCCAGGAGGCATCCTGAACAGTTGCCCAAGCCACCTAAGCTGGATTCCTTCGATGTGTTCGACTAATAGGCGAATTCTCCTCACCAGTACTCCTCGCCAGCATAGACTTTCCCCGAGAGGCTGAGGAGTGTGATACCCCTGTAGTTGAAACACACCCTCCTGTCCCCCTTCTTCGGATTGACCACTACCCCGGTCTGCCAGTCCAGAGGTACTGTTTCAAACCATCACACGATGCTGCAGTGGCGTGTCAGCCAAGACAGACCTACAATATCCAGAGACTTAAGGTATTCAGGACGGATCTCATCCACCCCTAATGCCTTGCCACCAAGGAGCTTCTTAACTGCCTTGGTGACTTCAGCTTGAGTGATGGATGAGTCCACCTCTGATGAGTCCACCCCCAGCCTCCACTTCCCCAATGGAGGACGTGTTATTAAGGATTATATGTGTGTGGCCCTGCGATGGACTGGCGACCTGTCTAGGGTGTACCCCTGCCTGTCGCCCTATGGGATATGCTGGGATAGGCTCCAGCAGACCCCCGTGACCCCGGAAAGTTCGGGAAGAGGAATGGATGAATGAATGTTATTAAGGAGATCCCCAGTATATATAATATTCCCAGTAGAAGTCAGCAGGTTCCCACCTCCACTGTTAACAGTGTTGGCAGGGCTCTGCTTTCCCCTCATGAGGTGTCAAACAGTTTGCCAGAATTTTTTCGAGGCAGTCCGAAAGTCCTTCTCTGACATCCTTATGTTTGAATATGGTGTTTGTTATGGACAGACTATGACTAGCACAGAAGTCCAACACCAGAACAATCAATCGTTCCTCACAATCATGCCTCTAGGTATCGCTGTTGCTGCCTACGTGGGTGTTGAAGTCTCCCAGTAGAACGACGTGATCCCTAGTCAGAGCACTTTTCAGCACTCCATCCAGAGACTCCAGGAAGGTCAAGTACTCTGCACTACCATTCAGGCACAAACAATAGTGAGAGACCTATTTCCAACCTGAAGGCACAGAGAAGCAACCCTATCGTTTACTAGGGTAAACTCCAACACATGGCGACTAAGCTGGGGGGCTATGAGCATGCCCATACCGGCCCGCCGCCTCTCCCTGCAGGCAAAACCAGAGTAGAGTCCAGCCTCTCTCGAGAAGTTGAGTTCCAGACCCCAAACTATGTGTGGAGGTAAGCCCAACTATATCTAGTCGGTACCTCTCAACCTCCTGCACAAGCTCCGGCTCTTTCCCTCCCAGCTAGGTGACATCAGGTCGCAGAGGCCCCTGCATTCGATTGCTATCTAATCCACAAAGCACCGGCCCCTTACGGTTCCTCCCGCAGGTGGTGGGCCCACAAGAGGTGAAATCTGTTCTGCTTTTCTTAATTAATAAAGACTATAACTGCTTTATGTATTCTACCCTGTCTGGTTCATCACAGAATACTTCGACACCGAGTCCAGCGGATATAGCACATCTCCAAGCCACCATAGAGTTCTACTTCAGGCACTTCAAACTCAGCTGGCACAATGGTAGAATGCATTCATGCAGCCCCATTCACAGTCTGAAATTTTACAACACTGTTCGATAAACGAAATTAAGATATGCTTTTTATTATCACTTTGGAAAGAATGGGCTTCTGAGAATTTTGAGACTGGTCTGCACCCTTGTCTTAAAGCAGAACTAGCATGTAACAAGGACACAAGATCATTCTCGCAGAATATGGCTTTTTTTCTATACAATTTACAGCACAATAGCTTCTGTGGGAGACATACTATGGCAGGTCAATCGTTTCAGCTCCCCGCCTCAACCTCTTAGGATAATCCTGCAAGTTGGCAATACTAGACTCACCCCTCACAATTGACAGCGGCGACTGCAGAGGCATCTTTGTTTTTACTGCAAAGAACCAAACCATTACAGCATCTGCCTCAAGAAACTGTCTTCTCAATTTACCAATTTACCAATAGGCTATCCAGTTTATACACTTACACCTGCTCTATGCTACATCCTAAGTGTCTGTCTATTTACTGATGATGTACATTATGTGTTTCCAGTGCTGATGGACTCTCTAAACCTAATTAATTATCAGATAGTACAGCTGGAAAATCAAGCTATGGAGGCATACATTGATGAGGCCCTCGGTATAGGTTTTATCTGCTCTTCTACTTATTATGTAGCCTTTGGATTTTTTTGTAGAAAAGAACGATAGTGGCTTGCATGGATATGTATTCATTATAGGGCCTTTTTACGGTCAAGTATTGTTATTTCTCTGCCATTTGTACCTGCGGCTTTAGAACAGCTAAGAGAAGCACGTATTTTTTTAACGTATGTACTTCCTGACTTGAGAAGTACATATGATCTTGTACTTATACAAAAGAGCAATGAGTGAAAAACGGCATCACTAACAAGGGCCAAGTATTTGTTGATGTCTTATGGATTAGCCATGGACCTGCTTTTTTCAGTCTTTTATTAACTACATTTTCAGAGATTTTTTAAATCAGTATGTCATCGCCTACATTGAGAATATCCTTATATATTTACCCAACATAAGAGGTAATGTTTCCTGGTTATCATATCAGCTTTCAGGGGTTGCACCTAACCCACACTCTCATAACCTTTAAAGAATAAGTTTACCAGTGTTACCAGTTAAGAATAAGAAATTAAATTTACCAGTGCCTACGTGACATTTCATTTGTAGTGAAAGTGAATGCTTCCGATTGTGATATCCTTGTAGTTTTATCCCAAGGTAATGTGATTTCATGTGTTTGCATTTCCCAAAAGATATCATCAGCTGAATAGAATGATGGTGGCAACAAAGCGTTGCTAGCAATAAAAGAGATAGAGGCACTGGTTGGAGGAAAGTACCCATGCATTTTGAGTATTCACTGATCATAAATAATTTGGAATATCTGAAGACAGCCAAGCGGCTAAACCTCAGGCAGGAATGAAAGACTTTGTTCCTCACACAACGTTTCAGTATACTGTCAGTTTTATTTCAGTATACTGTCACATCAACTGGGTCGAAGAACAGCAAGGCGGATAATGTGCCTAGAGAATACACTATATGATGATTATTAAGGTGACATGATGTGATATTAGATGACATCTTAGCCATGCCCATCCAAAACTGCTCATAAAGTTTAACCAGTATATGTTTATGTGACATATCAAAATACTGAGGGCAGTCAGGAGATAAGCATGATAGTTCATCTTCTATACCCGCTTATTCCCGAACTCGGGGTCACAGGGGTCTGCTGGA
>JAOTQW010080317.1:0-11957 GCA_026260075.1 Sisor rabdophorus | reverse complement strand
TTTGAATAGATTTTGCCTAGATATGCTTTGCATTTGAAAAAAATACAAGCAAAAAAAGTCCACCTTCAGGTCTAGAATTTGGTCTAACTTCTCAAAACAGGTAGTGGAACCACTATGTGAGTCGCCTTCCTCAGATTTGTTGCCCTTCTCTGTAGACTTTGTCCTATCCAGACTTTTATTTAAGATCTTCTTAGTGTCTTTTCCTCTGTCTTGAGGAGACCACCTTAACATTAACTGAAGCCAGCACTCCAGCCTGATAGCTAACAGACTGTACACACACACACACACACACACACACTTTAATGTAAACAAACATTGGTAGTTCAATGTAATTTCCACTGAGAGATAAGTTTGTTGATAATATTTCTGGAGATTATCGGTATATGTCTTCATATTCACTTGTTGAGGTTGTGTGGCTGTGGAAGGTGTTTGGAGAAGTGTACTTCGCCAGCCAAATCCTCATAGACAACAACATCATCCTCATGTTTTTGCTTCAGTTTATTGTGCCTAGACAGCAAAAAGCATGAAATTTTATTTTAGCTGAAGTCTTTAACTTTTCCAGTCGGTGACCACTTTAAAAGATATACTTTACACTCTTCTGTTTATGCAGCTATTCCATCATTTAATCCTGACACTGAATGTTGAAATGTTAAATGTTAAGCTGTTTACCAGCTTTAATTATTTCTTTTAGGTAGGTAACATTTGGTTAGTACAATAAACTGTAATTAACAGGAACATGCAGTGTCGCCCAGATCAGGATGGTGTCCTTCTGGAGAGAGGAAAATGGTTCCTCTCAATATTTCTTCCTACTTCATCTCAGCAAGTTTTTCTTGCCACAGTCGCCACCAGCTTGTTTAATAGGGATAAACTTACAGTTTTTCACTGTTACTGTTACTGTCAGTGTAAAGCTGTTTTTATACAATGTAAATGTAAAAAAGCGCACAAAAACTGAATCTGATTATTATTTATCAACAAAGTGATTTAAGCTTGCATACCCTTCAAACTAACTAAGGTTGTTTTACACATTTTAGTGTAAACTAAATAAACTGGGATCAAATCCACTAGGCCGCAGCATTAAACCCATAGACACTTCTCAATAAAAAAAAAAGTAAAAAAAAAATTGTTGGAGACAAAGCAAGTATGTAGAACGGGTCTATATACTAAAGGGCCTCTAAGTATGTAACTAAGAACTACTTTTGGTAAAAACACACAAAAGCTTTTGCATGTCTTCTCCAGACTACAGTAAAAGCCTACAGCAAAATTTGTTTCAGTATGCAGTGTACATTTTATTCTAACCTATTTGAAAGGTAATACGATTACTGTTAAATAATAACCTAACACATAAATCTTAGTTGTTAGGCTAGAATTGTTTTGCGATATAAACTGGCAAAAAACGAAATGGATTTTAGATTTAAATATTACCAAGGTACAGGCTGCCAGGTTGGCAAAAAAGGTCTGAAACCAGTGATGCACTCAAACACCAGTGTCCCAAAACTCCAATAATCTACGGTCACAGTGTACTTCTGCTGCTCCAACAGTTCAGGTGCCTGAGGAGAGTGTAAAGGAAAATACAGAAAGTTTAATCTAATGAGTTCAATCTGATGCTATAGGGAACAATGACATATGGGAAATTTTGTCCTTCTAAATAACCCCAGCAATGTACAATTAGCATTTATAGGTGTGACTGTATGCACTGGAAGCAGCCATATGTTGGCATAATCTGACTTAGAAATCAAACAGAGGAGCTCATCGAGGCTGTTTTCCATGTTGTCTCTGCATTAAGTATATGTTGACGGCCAAGCAGCTGCACGATTGTGGTAGTAAGTCGGATTAATAGTGGCTTACTAAAGTTCCTAAAGTCACGACATGTCATACAACTAAAGATCTATGGCATACCAGAGGATATATTATCTGATAGAAGGTTTAATTTAATTGCAATTTAATTTACAAATATGGCAAAAGCTTTGTAAAAGTTTGTACATTAATTTTAGCCTAAACCCTGGGCATCACTAGTTGAGAGCCAGACCAACGCAACACTGAATTTTACACTGGACAGAGTACCCACAGACCATGCAATCCCAATACAACGCATCTTGGGTTAAAAGTCAAAAATGTTTCTAAGGTAAGAAGAATAAGGACCCTTTGTTTGTACACACAGTAGAGGAATAAATAAGGCATCACATGAGTCTAGAAAAGTGCTTACGTACAGCTACAGAGAGCCTCTGTAGACCAGTGTAGCAGGAAGACTGGCAAAGCTTCCCACACCCAGATAACCAACCTGGCCAGAGGGTTTGAGTCTTGACTAGAAATCAGGTCTAAGACACTCATGCCATGAATCTCAATTACAAAACTATTATTACAAAGCTTTTCTATGAAAATTAAATGCTAAAATACATTAGAAAGAAAGATACCCACCAGATACTGCAGTGTGCCTACAAATGATGTGCACAGGCTACTCTGGTCTAGCTCCTTAGCATAGCCCAAGTCAATAATCTTATGAATTAACTGCAAAAAAAAAGTTGAGAAGTAAGATGAGTTAGATTAAAAAAAAGTTAAAACCTTTTGAATTGTGTGAAAATGTAAATATAATGTTTAAATTTTTAAACTAAAGAAATGGGTCAAAATTAAAGAGCACCTTGTTTATTATTACATATAAAGTCTAAAGTCTCTAATATTACAGCACCAGTAAACCCAACACAACACTGAAATGATCTGGGCTTACTGCAGTTTACACAATTTTAACTCACAAATTGAATGCATGACCCGAAATGTATGTTTAAAAATATCTCTATTTATATTTTATACAGTACAAAACATTGAAATTGTGGTATTCTTCTTAATTATTACTGAAATACATGTTGGCATATACAAGGCACACACGCACGCACACACGCACGCCCACACGCACGCACGCACTAACCCTTGTCTCTCCTTGTTGAAGAACAATGTTCTCTGGTTTGAGATCTCTGTGAATTATCCTATTCTTGTGAAGGTAGGTAAGTGCAGAGGCTGAAAAAAGAAAAACTTTTTAATTCTATGATCAAGGTTTGATTCCTAGCACCAAATAGCCACTTACTGCTAAAATAAGAGGTGTGTTTTACACAAACATATCTGACATGAGATTTGCCTCACTGTCCTTTTAACATATGTATAATATTATGAAAGGTACCAGAGGGCATTTTCAACTACAGGAGTCACACTCCTCAGCCTTCCCAGGAAAGTCTATGTCAGGGTACTGAAGAGGTAAATTCGCCCAATAGAACCTTAGATTCAAAAGGAACAATTCGATTTTGTCCTGGCCATGGAACACTGGACAAGCTTTAAACCCTCTTCAGGGTGCTCCTGTGGTGTCCTGTGCGGAAATGCTTTGGTAGTATGGGGTTTAGGGCTTCAGCCTTTGATAAAGGCTATCCGGTCCCGGTACAACCAGAGCAGGAGCTTGGTTCACATTGCTGGCAGTAAGTCAGACTTGTTCCAGGTGGATGTTGGACTCAGGCAGGGCTGCCCTTTATTTTTATGGACAGTATTTCTAAGCCCAGCCAGGGGCAAGAAGGAGTCAGGTTTGGGGTTCGAAGGATTTCATCTCTGCTTTTTGCAGATGTTGTTGTCCTGTTGGCTCCATCAAGCCAGGACCTTCAGCAGGGGGGAAGTTTACAGCCGATTGTAAAATGTGCTTACTCTCACCTATGGTCATGAGCTTTAGGTCATTACCGAAAGGATGAGATCACGGATACTGGAGTTTCCTCACAGGGTGGCTGGGCACTTACTTAGAATTAGGAATAGGAGCTCAGTCACTCCGAAGAAGCCCTGCGTCAAAGGAAGCCAGCTACTATAATTCTCAGCTGGCCTCGGAAAGCCTTTGTATTTCAACGGAAAAGCAAGAGTAAGTGTTGTGAAAGTATACGTTTAGAGGAATCACTTTGCCACACTCTTCTCCATCCAGCAGAGGGAGCCCTCACCTAAATACTGACTGTCATGACCTCTGCCATGTCATGTTCATGCAACTATCAAGGTGTGTAACAACAAATCAATATGGGTTTAATGCAATGATTTAAACACTAATATTATGCATCGATGGCACATGTAAAATATATGTCATATATTTTGGTTGCATTTGCAATTTATAAAAATTAAATGAATTGTGTAAACTAGGCACATAATATATTGATAAAGTAAACATATTGAATCATACTGCAAAAATGTTTTTTGTATTATATCACAATAACCAGTCCAATTTATATCCCAGATATTATCAGCCTGATTTCTTCAAATATCTTTAAATATGGTTATAATCTTGCTGTGTCAGGTTTTGGCTCATATTATGGTTTTGCTTTGTTTCCATTATTTCTCTGCTCTATTGTTTATGACTCACAGCGTGCTAATGAACTACACTACTGCTACTTGTCTCGGATTGTTGTGAAAGTGCCAGTTCTTTAAAAAATACTTTACCTTATCAGAATCTAGCAGACATGTTATTATCGCAAGGTATTATCGCATTATGCAGACGCCTTGTTAGTAGAGTTGCCGCGTCTGTGTGTGTGTGTGTGTATACTCAATATATTGTGTATGATGTTATTGTATTTGTATGTTGTTTCTGGCACAATTCTGACGTTAGGTTTCATAACTGTCTGATAGAAGTTGGCTTTCCACAGCAGAACATGCAAATGTTATTCATCATTAAGAATAGCCAATATCAGTTAATCACATTACATCAGTTAAAAGCATAATTAAACAAAAGTTAAGACTTTAATAGCATTTAAAATTTAAGATAAAATATTGACATGAAATACATTAAAAACACCCAAAACACTGAAGAGCATAAATCAGGGACGTATTGTATTAAAACACAGTACTTGCAAAGTATTTGTGTTTCCTGCAGGCAGTCAGAACATTTTTGTTATCTTTTTTTTTGTTATTAGCAGGAAGACTAGTTGGCTGTCGATTTTGCGAGTTTTGCTCACAAACAGTTTTAAGAGTTATTTCAAGATTACACAGTAAAATGAGAACGTTCAACCACAGTCTTAATATGTCAATATATCTGTACAGATGCTTATGTAAAACCTCCCTCATCCTTCAACAGGTTATTTTCTTATCATAAATGAGACAGGTCATGCACATGTGTACCACCAGAGGAAAAACAGCACAATCTACAAAAGCAGCTCTGCTTTTACTGTGGTAAACCAGGCCATTTCAGTGCCAGCTACGAAAAATAAGCATCCCTATTACCTCTAGAAGTTTTACTTTACTGGTAGTAATCACATACAATATTTAAGATCACTCAATGATTTATTTAGCATTAGTAGATTCAGAAACGGCCCTAAGAATTATTTATCAAAGTCATCATCATGTGTCCTGGGCTTCAATATTACAGCAGAGGATAACAGATTTCATGACAAATCATACCACTTAGACAGTGTGTTGAATTATTTTATGTGAGACTCTGACTTACATCTGCTGGGCACAATGAGCATTAATCAGGTCCCCTTTCGATTGACTGGCAGAATGCATTTTAAGTCCATACTCTTAATTTTTTCCTTGTAATAGCCTTAAGGCAAATGCCCACCAGGGTTCTGAAGGAATATTCTGGATAGGCTACTGAATTAGGTGTCCAATATTGATCAATTCAGTCATGGCAGTCACGGTATGGCCCAAACACTGAAATAACTAAGGTTTTTTTGGTGCTTTGCAAATCTCTACAGGAGGTTTATTTAACATTACACAGATGCCCCACTGACATCCCTCCTCAAAGATTACATCACTGAGGTCAGATGTTTAAAGGAAGCTTTTAATGCCTTCTACAATCTTAACATAAATTTTACTACCACCCTAACCATTCAACACCTAGAACTCTAATTACTCACTAATTTGTGATTATTCCAGTTTAAGTTCCTTAGTCTTGCTGGTAAAAAAGAAGCAGGTTTTGTGAGAGCATCATTTAGCCAGACTATGGTCCACTTATCATGGTCCTGGATAAAGCCAATCACTGTGTCATCTGCAAACTTTATTATGGTGTTAGAACACTGCATACACATGGTGCTAGCTGTAGTAACAGTGCTATAATCAACCGTACTTGGAGTGCTTACAGTGTTGTAAGCAGTATTCATACGTGTCAAAACAGGAATATGTTAATGTCAGGTCACTTGAGTCTGTGCTGACCACTGTTTAAATGATAGATGCTTTGTAAATGTATTTCAAAGCTAGGAAATAGGAGTTGTAAAGATTCATATCTGTGCGGACCCGTGTTCTGTGTTACAGAGTGCAGCAACAAAAATAAGGTGGAGTGAGATAGTCTTTATAAGAGGAAATACATTTAACATAAGCTTCACAGAGTCATGTGTATATCTAGAGTAAAACAAATCCAATGGAAGCTATTCAAAGAAGTAACACCTATTTTAAGTCATAAGTCTGGCTTCCATCTCATTGTTTTTGCTTTAAAACCCGGGACTGTTTGGACTCCCACTGTGAAGCATTAAAAAAGCAAGGACACATCAGGGGATGATTGGCACGCTGCAATCTTTGTGTAAACTATTTAATAACACATATTGCAGCGGATGATTGGCATGCTGCAATCTTTGTATTAACTATTTAATAACTTTAGACCTAAATAACCAAATGAAACTGAAATAACTCTATTTTTACCCCACAAAGAAGCACTCTGTCCCTACCAGAAAGGAGGAAATCTGTATGAAACCCTACACCACTGTTTAGGGTCCATCAGAAGGAACAGCCTGCCACAACTGACAACTAGCATAGCAGTCATCAAACATTACTTCTGCTTTTTTGAGTGATTACAGATTGAACACAAGGCCACTGCAAACTCTATTGCTGTTGCTGAAAATGTAAACAAGCACCAATGGTTAATAACCTGACATCAACCTGGATTTTTATCAAAACTCCCTAAAGCATGTGGGGCTCGAACACAGGAGCCACTAATGGAATAATTGAAAATGTAGGAATGTTAAGCTCTTAAGGATTAATATCAATCAGTAGGAATTCATAACGGTAGGTCATGATTAGCGTTTTGCTTGTGATTTTAGCCGTCCCTTAATTCCTCCATATCAGGTTTTTGCTGGGCTGTTACAAGAGAGGAATGAAGTGACTGCAGACTTGGGCTCCTTCTTCAATAATGAACATCATAAATTCTTATTTGTCTGCTGTTTTTCTGATTGTTTTTGCCTTCATAAAACTATGCATACAGTAACAGGTAATAATAATTATTCATTTGTTTTCTTTTGTCCATCTCTGTTTGTATACTTACATACATCTCGCAGCAAGATTAGAACAGAGCCTTCACTCATCCCACAGCAATTCTCCAGGAGATTTAGATACTACAGATTTGTAAAAATAAATAAATAAAAGTAGAGGTTACACTGGCAGACACTTATAGGCATGTATATTGCATATCATGCTTTACATTATTTCGCCTTGCGTAGGTCTCCTCCTTGGCAATATTCCATGGCCAGAAGAGGAAGGTCATTTGTAGCTAATTTCTTTAACTCTTCAGGGACCTCTCTTGCTGCCACAACATTAACATGATTCAACCTGAGAAAGTAGTCAATCATTACTGCAGCAATACTTAAGTATAAGTAATAACTATTATACTTCCTAATTTTCTGTACTTATACTATACATAATGTATTAGTAATAACCTATAGGTACTAATAATTTAAACCATATCTTATTATACTGCAATTTTATTAGGGTTGAAACTATTAGTCTACTATTAAGTTGAGGTCAAAAGTTTGTTGGATATCATGTGACCTGATGTAAAATACTGCAATGTTGCAATTTGACTGCTACACTGCTGTAGCAACAAAGCCTTAAAAATGCTACTGTATTAGACAAGAAAAACTAGTACTAGGCAAGTTCTGACAAATTCTGCAAGTGAAACCGAACTAGCAAAGTTTGAATAAGTTTTCAAAAACATATAACCAAGATTGCAATGCAGAACTTAAATTTCATTGAAGCACAGCTTGTGTGTTGGAATGAGTAGATGGAGTTAACAAAATATTTCTAGAGAACACAAAAATAAAATAATTATAATAATAATAATAAAAAATACAGGGCAGCACTGTGTCTACGTGAATCGAATCACGGACAGAATTGTGTTGGGTATACAAGTTCTCTTGTGTGTGTGTGTGTGTGTCCCTCTCATGGACTGGTGATTTCGCTGGTGCCTATCCCAGCACACCTGAGGCGAGAGACAGGGGTACACCCTGGACATTTACCACATACAGACGAACAACCACACACAAACACACACGCACACACACACTCACTCCTATGGCCAATTTATAATCACCAATCAACTGTGAGAAGAAACCAGGGTACCTGGAGGAAACCCACGCAAGCGGGCGGAGAACATGCAAACTACACACAAAGACCCGTTGCCCGGGAATTAAACCTTGCTATGAGGTGAACTGCTCACCACTACACCACCGCACTGCCCTACACTGCGTTCCACATTATTATTGAAATTGTGTTAAAGGTCATAAAGTCATTTTTAAACACATGGATGGGAAACACATGGAAGGGCTCTTCCAATCACTCTAATCTCAGACCCCTGTGCCAATTAGTTTGCAGGTAAGTCCAATTAAAGGGAAAACTACTTAAGAATTGATGTACCCCATTATTAAGCAGACCACCATTTTCCAGGAAAATAGGGAAGAAGAAAGATATCTCTTCTGTTGAAAAGCGAAAAATAGCTTAATGCCTAAGAAAAGGTATGACAACCTTAGATATCAGCGTACAAAAAGAGATTTGTAGTCGATTCAGAACGAGCAGATAAAGGCGAAACGAGAGATTTCTGCCAGACAAATGCGTCAGTTTAAGAGAGCAGCTGCTAAAATTCCACTGAAAAGCAGCTAACAGGTATTTGAAGCTACTGGTGTCTCTGGAGTACCAATAACATCAGGGTGTAGAATCCTCAAGAGGGTTGCAGTTATACATAAACCTGTCAATCAACCACTCTTAACCTAAGCTCAGAAGCAAACGACTGCAGTGGGCCTACACCTACATGAAGACTTCTTTTTAAACAGTGTTGTTCACTGATGAGTGCCGTGCAACCCTGGATGGTTCAGATGGATAGAGTCGTAGGTGGTTGGTGAACGGCCACTATGTCCCAACAAGGCTACGACGTCAGCAAGGAGGTGGTGGCGTCATGTTTTGGGCTGGAATCATGGGAAGAGTGCTGATCGGCCCTTTAAGGTCCCTAAAGGTGTAAAAATGACCTCTGTGAAATATGTGAAGTTTGACTGACCACATTCTTCCATGGTACAAAAAAAGAATGTGCCTTTTGTAGCAGGATCATCTTTATGCATGACAATGCAACATCCCATACTGCAAGGAACAACTGTGCATCATTGACTGCTATGGGCATAAAACAAGAAAAGCTAATGGTGTGGCCACGATCCTCCCCTGATCTCAACCCTATTGAGAACTTTTGGAGCGTAATGAAGCAAAAGATCTATGAGGGTGGGAGACAATTCACAAAAAAGAACATGATTAACTATTCTGAAATCCTGCAAAGAAATCCATAGATGCAAGGATTTTGAAGCTCCTATATAATAAGAGCTCCTATGTCAAAATGTCATATGGCCTGATATTTTGGATTAAAAGAGCTTTTGATTTCAGCAAATATGACCTGCAAATGCTTGCAGTTTAACTAATGACCATTTTCTGTTGTTTACAACGAAATGTTTTGAACCTCTATTGTGTGTAATAATGCGGAACAGTGCATTTTTAGATTTAGAATTTTTCTTTCAAACTGTTATGTGATCTGGAGGTTCGTTTGAAAATAGTCGGGTAATACTCTAAAGTAATGCCTGTCTTTTAAATTAAACTCTTGATATTGCTCTCTTAATAAAATTTGTTTACATTCACATACAGACAGTATGCAGACTCAGTCTTTCCACAGAGATAATTATTCTAATTGTTAAATATAACCAAACATGCAAATGTCGGCACTGTATAATAATCCTTTTTTTAAGTCTTTTTATTTATTGGTTTTTGCATTTTACAAAACAGAATCTAGGGCGGCGCGGTGGCGCAGTGGTTAGCATGGTCGGCTTACGGGGTCTTTCTGTGCGGAGTTTGCATGTTCAGGTACTCCGGTTACCTCACACAGTCCAAAAACATGTGCATTAGGTTAATTGGTAACGCTAAATTGCCCATAGGACTGAATGTGTCTGTGGCCCTGCGATAGACTGGCGATCTGTCCAGGGTGTAACCCCCTGCCCCTCGGCCTTTGTGCGCTGGGATAGGCTCCAGCAGACCCCCGTGACCCTGGAAAGTTGGGAAATAAGCGGGTATAGAAGATGAATGAAAACAGAATCTAAACAAACAAAAAAAATCTAACACCAGATACAAAAAATTGTACAGTGTCAAATGTCCATAGAAAAGAAAAGAAAAGAAATAGCCTGAGTCGTACTTGCATATTACAACTTCCCCTTTTCTTTTCGATCCCCTTCCACTTCATGTTGCCATGCTGTCTGCCTCCATTTTTCTAACGAAATCCAAGAAAGGTTGCCAGGTTCTATAAAATATCCTAGCAGATCCATTGATGGTAAGAGAAAAAGAGACAGGTGGCAGAGCTGGAAGTAGCGGAATTAAAGGTGTTAAGGTTTTCTTTGGGAGTAACGAGATTGGACAGGATTAGAAACGAGTTTATCAGGGGGGTGGCTCATGTTGGGTGTTTTGGGGGAAGGGCCAGGGAAGTCAGATTAAGCTGGTTTGGACATGTCCAGAGGAGAGTGAATACATTGGTAGGAAGATGTTAGCAATGGAGCTAACTAGATGAGAACCGAAGGCTAACACATTGTTTTCCCTTTTACTTAAAGCGGTATTATCTGGGGCCATGCCAAACACTGCAATAAATGGGGATGGCTTCACTACCTTTCCAAGTACAATAAAAAGTCTGAAAAATATTAAGCCAGAATGTGTGGAGTCTTGGGCATGTCCAAAACATGTTGTCTGGTTGTCTGAGTCTAGCCTTAGACCAATGAAAACTGTGAACAATTTTTAATTGTTTAATTGTATTCCATCAATATAAAGATCAGAGAGTGAAATCACCTCTTTTCAGTTCACACGTCAAAAATCATTGATGGAACAAACATGTAATTTTTTGAGATTGGTGCAGACTGTAATAAATCTTCAAAGAAAAATGATCGTCTAAACTGGTTCCAGATCTTAATTGAATGAAAACCAACTGGATTGGTAGTAAAGCTTGAGGTTTTATGAGTGGCAATTTAAAACACAATAAGGCCGCTAGGAATGTGGGCCCAAATGAGGCCCTCTCCAATGCTGACCACACAGGAGAAATGACATCGTACAACAGTGCTTTATAATTGGCTGAAACACATGAAATTTGGATGTGCCATCCCTCTCCCCATGCGGGGTCTATGCAGCATGCTTCTTTTGATCATTGGTGTTTTTTTGTTTCAGATGAAAGGTTGATATCTGATTATTTAGTTTGATTAAAAAGAATTTCATCAGAAAAAATAGGAGACATTGAAAAATGTACAGAAATTTGGGCAATACATTTATATTTATGGCATTTATGGCAATTCTTCCACCCAATGAGAGAGTGTCAGGCCAGATAGAAGAGGCCGATAATTGGCAATGTACAAGTCTTTATAGTTGTGTGATCCAAACTCCAAGATATTTTATTTTCTTAAGGCTGATTTTAAAGGTAACTGAGCCCAACAATGATGGACTAGCCCCATCACCAACAGGCATTAATTCGCTTTTCTGAATATAGACCTCATACCCGGATAATTTGCCGAATTCTGCAAGAAGACCTATCAGTTTAGGTAACCTGGAGAGGGCTTACGACAGGTATAACAATATATCGTCTGCATAAAGGGGGACCTTATGTTCCAATCCTGCTCTTTGGATACCCTTGATATTCAATTCAATTCAGCTTTATTTGTAGAGCGCTTTTAACAATAGTCATTGTC
>JAOTQW010080306.1:0-11959 GCA_026260075.1 Sisor rabdophorus | reverse complement strand
CTTCCGCCCTATGTGCGCTGGGATAGGCTCCAGCAGACCCCCGTCACCCCGGATTAGGGAATAAGCGGGAAAAGAAGATGAAATGAATGATATTCAACCTAATATGCATGTTTTTGGATTGTGGGAGGAAATCTGAGTACCTGGAGGAAACCCACACAAGCACAGGAAGAACATGCAAACACCACACAGAAAGATCCCTTGCCCCGGAGATCAAACCCCTTTTTGATGTAAAGCGACCCTGCTTACCACTAAGCCACCACACCACCCATCAGAATAACTAATAATCGAAATAAACGAAATAAAACTATATATAAAACCATGTCCTTAGACAATGTCCTCTGGAAGACCACAGTATCACAACACTGAGTTCTGCAGGAATAATGGGTGGCATTTCCAGAGAATCAGACCACAGTGGGGATGGAAATATTGCCCTGTGTGGTTGGGAGCTTAAAGATCAATTGTGCTTCAATCAGGAGAGATGACAGGTAGGGCCTTAAGGAAACCAACCCGGAGTTGTCGGAGTTGTGATAGTACAGGTGACACACTTAGTTAAATAGTTAGTGGTTTCACTTCACATTATCTTATCATCCAATGGATCACCTGTAGACATTGGTTAACCCCAGATAGTATTGTTTTTTTATTGTAATGAGTTAGGGTCAGTTACGGTGCCTGGACTTTACATTGGAAGAAAAAAAAACTTTTTTAACAACTAATGAATCAGGCAAGACGCTCCTGACATTAGCTCTGGTCTCAGAGTGGCTTGTCACTAGAAATGTGTCACTTGTAGCCCATTTCCTGAAGATGTCTATGTGTGGTAGCTCTCAATGTGCTGCCTTAGTGCAAACGTTGTGATGACCCCCCCCCCTACTCAAATCAGCTTTCCTTGCCAATTTTCTCAAGGCCATGGACATCTCTATTGCTTGAACAGCTTTTTCTACCACACTTTGCCCTTCCAGTCAACTGGAACACGCTTTGATACAGCAGTCTGTAAACTTTTTCAGCAATGTTGTAGGATAAAAATATAAAAAATCTGTTAAAAAATGTTTTACATGTTAACAAGTCTGGATTATATACAGTTTTTAAGTTACAAAATATATTTAATTTTCTTTTTGACATGTAATTATTTTGGATGCACCTGTACAAAAATCCGTATGTCATCCCATAATTTGAAGCCCATTGTAATGTAAAATTATAATTTTTTAGAAGGGCATGTCCATGTTGCCCTAATATATTATCTTAACCTAATCCCCAGGCCACAGACCGGTAACAGTCAGCGGGTTATTTGGTCACCCAGAAAGAATAAATAACTTACATTATTTATTTTTTTTATTTATTCTGAGTTTGAACAAAGTTTTATTTGGAAAACTTAAAAAATTCTCTCTGTTCCATCCGTCTATGACTCACTCATGATACAGTGTTATATATGTGTTATATATGTGATGTAGTGTTATTGTGAGTTTTGCTTTGGTTTTTAAGCTGTATCTTTACAGAAGTCATGTTTACATGTTACCATAGCAATCAGAGAGCTTTAGGGGCAGAAAGGATGTTACTCATTTGTCGTTGGTGTTATGTAAAGTTCGCTGCTAGTAAGGTTGCATATGGGTAGACAATGGATTCACCTTTATTATTATATTTAGTAAATATTCCATATTTTATGCCAGTTGTAAAATATTGTCTGGAATTATACTAGTCTGTGGCGCAGTAAAGGTTAGGGGCCACTGACATATATGATGTAACATTAACACACACACACACACACACACAGGCACACTCTCTGGGGTAAACAGGTTTATGGATCTGCACAGTGCACGCTACATGCCTTTTCTTCCCCCAAATTAGGCAACACCTGATTTACCTAAGCAGCTCTGCATCTGTGAAAGTGAGCGCATTCCTGCAGTTGCGAGTTTAGACATGCTCACCGGCCACCAGTCAGAGTTGAAAGAAAGGAAGAGAAGGGTGGAGAACGAATAAAACACACTTAAGAGTTTAAACTTCCTACTACATTTTTACTCAACATGCATAAATCTTAAAATATCTTTTAGCACGACAATCAACTCTTAAGTCCTCATCACCAAAAACTAATATCACAGGGGGGAAACAATCTTTAGTTATTTAAATGTAAGGAAGTTACGTAATTTTAATCACTGGTAGGTTTAAAAATTCTACAAAACAAAATCCAGTGTAGCAACGTTTAGCTTGTGTAAACCCCTCACTTTTTTTGCAAGATTAGCAATTTACAATGTCGAACACAGAACTGAAAGTTCCCCCTCGTGCAAATATCACACACTAACTGTTAACAGCCTGAACAGATGCTTTAGTAATCGGATGCTTTTGTAATTTAGAATGTACACGTCTCTGTAGAAACTTTTAACAGAGCTTCTCTTTTACAGAATGTTCCAGAAAAAAGAAACTCTCTTAAGATTTTTTGGGATGTTCGTTTACTTTATGCACTCGCACTAGCTTAAACGTGAAACTTTAATAAATCATTTGTGACCCACAATTTTATTTCTTCAAAAATTCCAAAGCTCAACTTTGAAACAGAACAGTTAAAAAAAATCTAACAAAAAAACACCCCACCCCCCCTCAAACACACACACACACATACACCACCCTCCTGAGAGGGTGTGGAGTCTGCATGCTGTCGAAAGGGGGAGGAAGGGGCGGGGTTTATAAGGAGCGCTGCAAGGCGATTGGTGGACAGAGTCAGCTAAATATTGTGTACCTGAGACAGGTAAAGAGACACAGCATGCTTCAGGTCAGCTGAACACCTCTCGGGATTTCTGTTACTCTTCTTTTTTTCTTTCTTTCTCTTTCTTCACTATCAGATTGCAGACTTCCTATCGTCCTGTGGTTTCTCATCTTCTCTTCCCCCTTTTTTTTTTATTGCTTTTCTGGATTGTGTAATTGGTCACAGATGAATCTACCTTGTCACTCTACGAGTTTTCTATTGGTTACTTATCGGTTTGTTTGTTGTTCTTTGTTGCGTTTGCAGGTTTGCAGGAGTAAAGCTCACAGTTCAGGTGAAGAAGCTGCGGTATTAACGTCTGTAAGGGGGAAAAAACGAGGAAATTTAAAGATTTTCTGAGTGGGTGAGTGTGTTTGTGTTGTTACAGTCTATTCAGTGTAAAAAAAGCTGCCTCAACAAGTTTTTTTTCTTTTCTGAATTCTGCCTGCAGCTATAGGACACGTTTGGTCTTGCCTCGCTACAAACACACACACACACACACACACACAGACACACACACACACACACTCTTACTTTCTCTCTCACTTGGCAGCATATATTTCTCGAATACATTGTATTATAAATGTTTGTAAAACAGGAATGATTGAATATATTCTATTTTTTTCCTTTTCAGAGGGATGCGTATCTCTGCCTCACCATGCATTCATTTATCCATGCTTTCTATCCTTCATTCCACCGGAGTCTGTGTGTCTGAGCAATCAGATTTCAGTGGCATGAAGAATATGACACATGGACCTGCCCTCAGCATCATCGTCATCATCAAAAGCATAATTTATTTTTATAAAAATCTAAATGTCATTCTGTCATATAGTACATAGTCACTGATTATTAGATGAGATGCTATTTTTTGCCTGACTCTTTGACCGGGGGGGAACGGCTATAGAGATGAGAAAAAAACAATAAAAAAGGGGGGGAAATGTTATTTTTGTCTGTTATTTATGGAAAAATAAAACAAAATAAACCAGATCTCCCAGAGCCCATTACCAATCTTAATGAATCACAATCTAACCACTAATTATTAGTTTTGTCAGCCTATATTCATTCATAAATTAACTATAAAAGCTGTATATATATATATATATATATATATATATAGCTTATTTATCAATATTAACATTAGTGGCCCTGGAATTGGTTTCTTAGTTCTGCCTATTTAAAATTCCAATATGTTTTCAATTATTTAACCAAAATCGATCATAAAAATAATAAGTGTGTAAACATATATTTATTTTATATATAATTATCCAGAGCAACTTACAGTTATCTCATTTATTTAACAGTTAAGGGTTAAGGACATTGATCTGGTGCCTAGTGGTGGTAGACTGAGTGCTGGAAACGAAGCCCAACTTTCATCAAATGACCTTCTGAACTGCCACATAATTCCAATTAATATAACATTTTACACCGCTAATTACCTTGAAAAAAACAAACAATTACTAGTTCGTCTAACCGTCTCGAAAGTCAGGGTTAATTTAAAAACTGTGGGTCTCATTGTTGACTTGAGGGTAAACCAACATCAGTCCTGAAATCACAAAAAACATCCAGAGCTGTAATAACCCACCCTCTTCATCTACGTAATTACAAACAAAGCAGGAAATGACACGAGCGTGTAATCAAACGGAAACCTGCTTTGTTACAGTGGTGCTACCGCAAAACAGAGGCAAAATAATTACAGACCACAATGATGTAATTATGTAATAATCAGCTTCTGATCAGTCGTTAAGTAAGATTGCAGTCTAGAGCGCCACATTTTTACACTAAACAATTAACACCAAAGAAAAAAAAAACCCAAACAGCACAAAATGATGTGATGAGTAAACTAATCTGTTTACTGTACTTATGAAAACAAAACTGTTACTAGAACAGAACCTGTGAAGACCCCACAGTGACCCACAGTCTGTGATTAGTGCTGTTACTCCATTTACCCGCTGGCGTTGATATATCAAAAATATATACTTAATCATTTAACAGACCACATTCGATTAGAGTTGAATGGATCAGACCAGAAGAATCAGTTTAGTGATCTAAACACCAGATTACCACCAAAAATGCTATCAATAAACTGCCTTACTGTTCCCAAAATCCAATGCGACTCAGAAACGAGTAAAGGATGATGACTTTCATTTAGTCATTATTCGAAATTCAATGCTCTGCTTCGCACCCTGGTGGACGTCCAAGAGTATGTAATAGGAAGATATTTCCACCCTGCTGGTGTACAAAAAATAGTGACAGCCACAAGTCAACAAAGACTCAACGATACAGACAGAGAGAGAATCAGAGAAAGATCTTGCAAACTAGGGACTATAACAGGTTGTTTACATAAATAAGACCTACACATTCTCACCAAATATATCCAGACTTCATATTAAACCTGTAACCAGCTGTGTGTGTAAGAAACTGTAGCTTTTACTCATTAGCAGCAACAAGGGAGAGATATTTTTCTCCCAGTGGGCTTCAGGCCCTTATTCTCACCAGAAGCAATTAACCACAACCACGATCTAGCTGTGGGACTTTTCTCTCCCACAACAGCTCTTACTTTATCTCGCTTTCCTCTTTCGCTCACACAAAGGTGTTAATCACCTTTAAAGAAGCCACAGGAGGAAATTTCCTAAACAAGTGAGGAAATGTTTTACTAATGATCAACCACATGGCAGATTAGTATTTTTGTCCTCATTTAGTTTAAGGAAACATACAAATTTTGTAGGAAAGATAAAATTGTAAAAAGGATGTAGGGAATAAACAAACTCCAAACATTTGACTGACCTTCATACAAACACACATGTACGGACTAAAACTATTTTTAGGTATAATTTAACATACAGCTTAACAGCTAATTCAGATACAATACAATAATACATACAACAAAAATCAAGAGATTACATTCATGAAACATTGCAATGCATTTTGTTACATGTGCTAATGAATCATTTGCTGTTTAATAACCTTAATGTTGCAGCTTTTTATATAAAACTAGTGGTGTATAAATAAGTTAAAATAAATGCACTGCAACAGGTGGTGGTGGCTTGGTATTTAGAACGGTCGCCTCACAGCAAGAAGGTCTCGGGTTCAGTTTCCAGGCAAGGGGTCTTTCTGGGTGGAGTTTGCATGTTCTCCCTGCACTTGCGTGGGTTTACTCTGGGTACTCTGGTTTCCTTCCAGTTCAAAAACATGTACATTACGTTTATTGTTGTTATTTTTTATTGCCCCTAGAAGTGAGTATTAGTGCGTGAGGGTTGTTCATCTATGTGTGGCCCTACAATAGACCGACGACCTGTCTATGTTGTACTCCTACCGCTAACCCTTTTTCTGCGCTGGGATAGGCTTCAGAAGACCCCCATAGACCGGGGGTTAAGCGGGTAACAGAGGATGATTGAATGCATGATTAAAATGCACTGCATGAAATTTGCATAAATATATATTAATGACATTTACTGAGTTTGTGAGGTACATAGAACTCAATCTTCATCAAGTGTCATACAGTCAGATACTCAAAATGCATGTGGATTTTTGTGATAAAGGCTAAAAAAATTGGGTTTTTTGCAGCAGTCTGGGAGTAAAATACTGATGTCTTTCTATCTGATTATCATTTATCAGACTTCTTCTTATCAGTTGTGTTCTCCTCGCTGCCACACCTTAGATGTTTGATAACTTTCTTATTAGACACAATGATTACGACAGGGCTCATGGCAGCATACAGAGACGAGAAGAAGATGCGCAGGTCTGAGATGAGTGCAGATGACATCGTCTGCTTCACCATTAGGGTGTAAACCCACAGGCCATTGTCCACGCCATACAGCGCAACGTACAGAGTCACTAGTGCAACCACGGTCATGGCTGCTCTGCGTTCCGAAAAACCTCCTCCAGCTGCTCCTGCTTTGCCTCGAATAGCTCTGACCTGCCGACTGTGTTTGTACAGGAAGACGAGGATGATTAGGCTGGCGGTGGTCATCAGGGTCATGGGCACTACATCTCTGACAGTCTGCACTGCTCCGTTAGTGTCCTTGACACTGACCGTTGGGAAGTTGATGAAGCAGAACTGCACATTGATGCTGTTCTGGAGAAGCGTGGAAGTGTTCCTGGCACCAAAAGCGAAGACAGCAGATGGGGAGCTAATGGAGATGTTGATGATCCACACGATTAAGAAGATAAGCCAAAGCAACCGGGAAAAGAGGTCCCGAGCTGTTTCCCAGCGTGACCCTGGCGGTGCAAAGCTGAGACTCTGGAAGGCACTCAGCACAAAGGTGAGCCAGATAGACAGCGAACGTGCTGTCCTGTACACAAAAATCACAACCTTGCAACCGATGTCATCAAAAACATTGACAATATCGAAAGTAGCAAACACTTCGAGAATGCAGCGAACACCCACCACTAGCAGGTTGGCCAGGGCCAGGTGTAGCACAATGCTGTCGGCTGTAAAGAGACGTCGCTCGCGGTGCAGCACCATCAGGAAGGCATAAATCACAACGATGTTTCCCGGGACTCCCGTTATGGCTAGAAAAAGATACAGGAGGCCACGCGTTAGCAGCTCAGAGTCCATCAGTAATCACGCAGAGAGACCAATGATCAAAACTACAAATTCATGAGACTATCATTAGGATTGTGTAAATCTGGAAATGTCTGTGGAGTTCTAGCCGCTTGCCCTGTTAGGCAGAGTTATAAGTCACTCAGCACCGCTTCTTGTGTCTTACCAAAACTGAATCTCCACACGCTCTTATATGTAGATTCTAGGAGAACCATAGGGAGCCTGATGCACTGTACGGTCCAGCACTCACCCACTGAGGGCTCACTTCCACCTGCTTCTCATTATCTGAATGATGTTCACCTGACTGATCCATCACACACCTGGAAATAGCAGTGTGGCCATGTCTAAACAGGCTGACAAACAACTGCTATGAAACAAACAGCAATCTCAGTATGTGTAACTGAGAGGGAGAATTACAGCACAAGTCAGTGCTAATGTAAATTCCATTACACACCGTAATTTAATATGAACTGATGCTAAAGTCTGCACTGGACATTATGAGTGATAATTAATGGTTTTCCTGCTTAGATATAAGGTACTTCCTTTTCAACTGTGAGGCTTCATTAGGAACATCATACAAAGGATTTATTGTCCCAGAACGAGTAATTAGTTAAGACAGGGTCGGTACACCAAGACCAATTAACAAAATGAAAACAGAAAATCAAAAGACATTGCAAAAACAGACAAGCATTTATCAAAAGCGAGTAAACGTGAAAATGAAAGGAATCATTTGGGAGAGGCTTCCCTCTGGTGGTTAGATGACAGTGATCTTGAGATTCTTCTTTTCCTGAGTCGCCCTAGAGATCGGGGTGCTGGTCGTGTGGGATGGGTTCGGTAAAATTCTTTAATGAAAGTCAGATCCAGAACTTTGCTATGTTTTTTTTTATTGATTTTTTACTCAATCCATAGGGGGCTGTATGAGGTACCCCCCCTTATTCTAGGATCAGGATTTGGTGGGTGATATATGTTGGGGCACTGTCAGTTTCTATGCAGGTTGGTGGTTCTGGTGATTGCGTTTCTGATGGTCTTACAGAAAGGTATGATTGCTGCAGTTCATCCAGTCCTCTACTGCGGGCATGGATGACTTTGTGAACTTGGCAGGCATGTAAAAAATTTGGCTAAAAAAATCTGGCCAGTAGGTAACTGTGAAATGGAAGCTGGCAAAAAAAATCAGGCTTATTTTGCTGGTTTAACATTAACTCATTCTGCACCATGATTTTTGTGGTCCGTGATTTTCTGGATCGGGTGGATGGCGGTGTCTAGCCAGTGCCTTAATTTTGCATTCATAGACACGTTCTTTGTGCCCCACGTCAAAATAAAAATAAAACACACATTGGTGCAGCCTGAAATTGGTGCAGCCAGTGCTCCTGTGATAGCACCAAACCCAGACCACAGTCAGATGTGTAATGGGGAGAGAGGGTTCTGGATGTTACAAGGATGCGTCTCAGTTTGTTAGGCTATGATTTCAGAAGACCTGTTAGAAGAACCACTGTCTGGCTTTCATTGTGGATAAAGCATTGATAAAAATTGGGAAAAAAACCCTTGAAATCACAGTAGCTCTTTTACAGAAGGAGGCTGAGGCCAAAAGGTCGCAGTGGTAACCTTAATTTGATATACAGAGACTCCTTGGTGAAAAATGCTGTACCCCAGGGCGTGATTTAGTGCTACTTCCTCCTTTAATTCTCAGATTAAAGGTACTGCAAAGGTCCAGGCTTCCCATAATACCTCCAGAACTTCTGGCTGATGACACCACTGGGCTTACCTATTTTCCGGTCCACAGTAGTAGCAAAGCCGCTCCTGTTTATGGTGTCGATAATCTTTCCAAGAAACTCAAGCACAACCCAGTTGAATGGGTTAAAGTGTGTTATTGTGACTGCCGCAGTGTTCAGTTCCTCTCAAAATACAGACTTTCATTGCATCCACTCTGGGCCACCAGTGTGTAAAAATTGACGGCTTAATCCGCTGTTGAGTTTTTCCTTTGTCGTAGGTTTTCTGCCATTGCCTTCGAAGGCTTTAAGACACGATGCTGTGTCTTTTCTGATAGCTTATATGACTAACTTCTGAACTGCTGGATGCAGTAGCTGCCGATCAAAACTCTGGCAGGGGTTTCTTCTAGTGGTTAGAAAATAATGATGCTGAATTCTTAACAGTAATTTGAGAGATTCAGACTCGGGATCTTCTTGTTGTGAGGCGACCGTGCTAACAAATACACCACCGCGCCGCCCAAATGTGAACTTAACATAGGTTGTTTTTTTTTAAATATTGTATCTTTTAATTGACAAACATTTATAACACATTATATAAATGCTTTAAATTGGTTTAGTTTTCACACTTTTTTTAAGTTACATTAGGTTTTTCCTCCTGCAGTGCAATTTGAATATAAAACATAAACTTCAGTCTTGTTTACGGTCGTATTGTGACTTGAGCTTGAGGCCTTATCTTTCTAATGCATAAAATGAAATGTTTTTAAAAATTGACAATTAAGGTGTTTTTGCATCTGCTACAGAACACTATTAACATTCACTGTCACGGATGATCTAATTAGCAGGTACTCGCTGTAATGTTCCTCATCTGGGTTTAGCTAATAAGCCCCAAAGGACACAGATTAATTGAATCTGTGTCAATAAACAGACAAACAACATTAGCTGCTAAATAAAAAAAGAAACTTTAGTAATAGTTTTTGAAACAGTATTTAACACATTAGGTACATTCATGTACACTAATCTTTTCGACTGTTGTTAATATGAAAAATATTTGAATACATATAGTAATCAGAAGAAATCAGATGCATGTGTAGGCTTGTCCTTATCCCAGTGGACAACGACAAACCGAGGGGAAATCAGACGCACCATGAAGTCTACTTTAATTAAGTTGCCACCATACACTTAGGAAACAGAGTTAACCCCTTCCCGGGGTTAAAAAAGTGCACCCAACCTTTTTATTTCTTTTATTTATTTCTGGTAAATAATATTTTAATTTAATTTTTAAAATGTGCTGCTAGCTATTTGATTAATTTACTTTGTAAAATGTTTGAACACTAACTTTTGTTTCAACTTCACTTCATTCATCACCACAAAATGACCAAAACACTGGAGCGCCATACAGCACAACACTGTAGATTTCGGACATCTAATTGGTCGTCAGATGAAACCTCTATTAACAGTAGTGACCAATGCATAAATCAGGGTCCTTCGTTTGTAGCTAAAAGAATTTTCACACAATTTTGGAGGATTTCTGTAAGAATTTTGTCTCTCGTTTAGCCAGTAGAGATGTCAGGATACTGTGTGGCCCAGTCAAGTCTTTCCACACCCAACTCATTCCAATTACAAGATAAGACAGGAAGCAAATGTGTTTCTGTGTGTGTGTGTGCTTAAACGGCATGCCGTGGGCTGTTGGTGTTGAGGAGCCTGATACCTTAAAGAAAGAAACTTGACTGGGAGAAGCCACACACACAACCACACACACTCACTGCTATGGGCAATTTAGAGTCACCAATCAACCTGTTTTTGGACTTTGGGAGGAAACCCACACAAGCGCAGGGAGAACATGCAAACTCTGCGCAGAAAGACCCTGAGCTTCGAACCCAGGACCTTCTTGTTGTGAGGCGACCGTGTTAACCACTAGGCCACCGCGCCGCCCCTAATAACAGCACTCGTTTGTAAATGTCTTTATTATCCTGGCACTTTAGGTAGCTAGCACAGTTTTATCCTCTAGTCTGTAGTGCTGTGTTGCTTTTGTTTTGTGTTTGTACTATGTCAGCTATAGTAGGTTGAAAGGACAATAAAAGCTTATGAACCTGATTTGTTCTTGTGCCTGAACTTGTGAGTTCTTCTCACACCAACCATAGCTTGACAGAACATCTGGTGATTAGAAGGGGTCAGCTTCCTTCCTTCTTCCTTCACCTGCTAGTTCTACTCCTCAAACTGAGTGCAGAAAAGGCATCACTGTCACAAGAATGTAAAGGTGTCTTGGTGATTACCTGCATGGGAAAGTGGTAGCGCAGTGGTTTAGGTGCTGGACTATTAACTTGAAGACCAGTGTCTGATTTCCAGCACCACTATGCCAGTGCTGCTTTAGAGCAAATCCTTTAACCCTTAATTGCACAATGCTGCAAATGTAATGCATACATGGGCGTCCTTATCTTTCTATGCCTTTCCGCTGCATTTGACGTGTTCAACCACAAGACTCTCCTTCAAAAGTCCTGGCATTTGTGGAGTAGCATGGCAGCAGATAACTACCAGGTAACATGGAAAAAAAGACAATTCGCACACTGCAGATGATTCAGAATGCTCCCTCAGATCCACGCGTGCCAATAAGCTAGTCCCATCATCCCCCAAGATGCAAGGTTGGTCTGCCGCAGGACATTTTCCCTGTTCTGGCACCAAGAACGCCTCCCTGCTTGGCATTGTTATTGGTGATCTCAGGTTTGCTTTCCATTTATAAAGGTTTTGAATGCTTTTTGTGCAGATGTTGATGCCAGCGGGTTTGTTATTTAATCAGCAGGGTATTGGCAACTCTTATACACCATGCACTTAGCATGCAGATCTGTAACTTTACATAGTCTTCTGCTTAGAGTTGCTCCTGTTCCTGAAATCTTCTACATCTGACTAAAGAACATCAATTACAGATGGGGGCAGCGTGGTGGCGCAGTGGTTAGCACCGTCGCCTTACAACAAGAAGGTCCTGGGTTC
>JAOTQW010080298.1:1844-11960 GCA_026260075.1 Sisor rabdophorus | reverse complement strand
AGGGTGTACCCCCTGCCTTTCGCCCTATGTGCACTGGGATAGGCTTCAGCAGACCTCCAGCAGACCCCCATGACCCCGGATTCGAGAATAAGTGGGTAAAGAAAATGAATGAATGAATGAATGTTCCCTGTATGTCACTGAACCACAAATCGACAATAAAAAATTGTGTCTCTCAAATCCTTTTTAAAATTTGTATTTTTCTTATTTTTTATTTTTTTCTTATTTTTCTTCTAACCTTTATAGCTTTCTCATTAGTGGTGTTACAGGGGATGGGGGGATCTATTCCCTGAGCACAGCATTTTTTGGGGGGGGGGCAAATTGTTACATAATTAGAATTTTTTTTTAATGAAATGTTTTCCCTAAGAATCTCTTCAAATAGCATTGTTGCCTTAATTATTTTCATGCATTAACATGCATACCCTTTTTCATGCATGTCTTTATGTTTTCAAACCCTTTTTGGAAAAAGCATGACAGACACCCTTATTGGCTCACATCAGTTGGAATGTGAAAACTTTGTACCCAAACTCTAAAAAACTACCTATGCCTCAGTTTCTCATTAGCTTCCTGGTCTTTGAGAAAGTCATAGATCTAAGAAACAAGTGTAGACTGCTTAAAGCTGAGGATCATTAAAGTGCAGAATGGCTTTCAGGGGAAAATGAGACTCCTGTCTAGCATCTCCTTGCTTTCTTTGCACATATGCATATTTAAACTGGCTCCAGAATAGAGGGTTTTTTCATGCAGATATTTTTTGTTTGACCCTTTTATTGCTTAAGCTTATTACTCCTGACAACTTTATACACTGTATAAGACCAAGTGGCACATATCGCTAAATCTATCACAGTGTAAATAGAAGGCCGGGATCTCTGGTACTACCAGTGTGCTGTGAAAAAAAGTAGACTTCATTGCATTCCTACCGTCTCTCTACTCCATGGACTTCCTGGCACTCAATGAGACCTGGATATCCCTACACAAATCCACTCCAGCTGCCTCTGCCTATGCATTCTCTCATAACCTCGAATTAGAAGTTCAACAAGTCATCCTGTCCTGCAAACCCACCACCTGGTCACTGAACCCAATCCCTTTAACAATGTTACAAACTATCTTCTTGATCTTCTACCTTTTACGTGTTTAATCATTAATGGCTTCTTATCTTCTGGTCAGGTACAGTCAGAAGCTGACATTGGACCCCTCGTTTCTTTCTTTTTTTCTTTATTACTTGAACACAACAACCAAAACAACCTTTAGGACCCCAACCAGTCTGACTTTAAAGCTGCTCACAAAATCTTCCTGTCCACTGTCAAGAGTCTCGGTATTTGTGAAACAGCATGAAAGTGGTTTTGCTTTCTACTTGGATGGCCGTTGATATTAGGTAACATAGAAAGGAATAACATCTGCTTCACGCAGACTCTTCAGTGCTATCCCACAAGGCTCAGTACTTGATCCTCTCCTGCCTCGATACTCATTTGGCAAAGTTATTTCCTCACACAAGTTTACATACTATTGCATTGCTGATGACACTTCCCTCTTTGCCTTCCCTTTATTAGACACCATAGCTTCTGCTTTTTATCCTTTTCCTGACATGTTGCTAACATAGCACGATTCTGCAAATTTATCCCCCATAACACTAGAAGAAATTGACTTTTTTATCTACTTAGTTGCTCTTGTAATCTCTAAACTAGACTACTGTAACTCGGTCTTGGCAGATTTCCCCCTAAGCGTAATTCGCAGATGATTTACAATGGCTCCCAGTAGCTACATGCATTAGATTTAAAACAATGGTACTCGCCTACAAAGCCAGACCATCCTACCTCCAATAACTTTTCACTCATCCCTCAGATCCACAAGTAGTCCTCGACTAGTTTACCACCAGGATGGTAAAATGAACTTCCCATTATTGTTAGAACAGCGGAGTCACTGGCTGTCTTCAAGAGACACTTGAAGAGAAGCCTCTTTTATAAATTCCTAGCACTTGACATATAAAATATGATTTCAAAAGTATCCTACTTGTTTAACAGTTTTTTGTGTTTGTTACACATTGTTTTGTGATCTTAAATTTGTGGTTCTAAAACTTTTACACTCATTTACTGATATTCATTATTTGATTTATTTTCTCTCTTCAAAAGAGGTAACATTCATTCATTCATCTTCTATACCCGCTTATTCCTGAATCCGGGGTCACGGTAGTATGCTGGAGCCTATCCCAGCGCACATACAGCGAGAGGCAGGGGGTAGACCCTTGACAGACACACACACAACCATACACGCTCACATACACGCTCACATATGGGCAATTTTGGAGACATGTTTTTATACTGTTGGAGGAAACGGAGTACCCGGAGGAAACCCACGCAAGCGCGGGAAAAACATGCAAACTCCGCACAGAAACTCCGGGATTCTAACCCAGGATCTCTTGTTGTGAGGCGACTGTGCTAACCACTAGGCCAAGAGCTAACATACTAAGCTTTAAAAGTGTCTCAATGATTTGTGTCAATTATATAACACTTCTTTTATATGCACTTTTATGCCGTCTGTGCAGTAAAACTGGAAAGTAGGTTGTTTCTGGTTGCTTCTGTCTAACATGGATGAATCTGTGCATATTTGTGTACACTGCGTGGTGTGTATATTTGGAGAAATTGGGCCAGCTAAATTTCCTCTACTAATTTGATTCCATACATTTTCTTGAACACTCATGTTGCTTCACAAGCCATGAAATTTAATCTTTGTTGCTGCGCGGAGTGAGGAGTAGCTGTACACTCTCACTAATGGGTGACAGTACATTTTTTTCAGCACCATAACACAGTGTCAATGATTTATTTTAAAGAAGATTCATTAAAGATGTAAAAATCTACAGCCTGTCTCTGGTATATGGTTCGCACCTATTCTATACAGCTCAATGAACTTCTTTTTAGAAGGTTTTTAAGGACTGGCTCATCACAAGGTAAGTTACTATCCTAGATAAGCGTTGAGTTATTAAACTTTTGATAACTACAATTGACTATTCTGATTGACTATCTTTTTATTATTTTATACCCGCCAACAAACACATTCAACTTGTTTCCATGTTTTTAAAGCATAGATGGTTCTTTATGTTCCAGGCTTATTTTACGCACTGAAACAGATTCAGTAGTACAGTAACACAAAGTGGCACAAAGCTAAATCTATTATTTTTACACAGAAACAAATTGCTAAAATTACATTTATTTACTAATCTTTTATACCTGCTTATTCCCTAGCTCAGGCTTATAAGAGTTTGCTGGAGCCTATTACAAAGCACATAGAGAGAGAGATGGAGAAAATTAACCCAAAAGGGGGAAAAACATGCAAACATGGAAACCCGGAAATCAAAACCCGGAGTATAAGTGAGATCAGGTGGGATCAGGATAAGGAGGTCTGGGGTGTATTCCAGTTTATCCAAAGGTATTCAGTGATGTTAAGATCAGGACTTTGTGCTGAACACTCAGGTTTTTTCACTGTTATAATTGTACATGTCATAATGGAGATGAGGGTTTTTGTACCCAGGGTTACTGTCATGCTGAAACAATGCTGAAGTCTCTTAGTTTCAGTGAGAAATAATGTAATGCTAAAAACATACAAAAGCATTCTAGACAAGCATTCTAGTTTAAAGAGGAACTGCATATGAATCTGAGGGTCAGGTAACTTTTAGCAATAGAGTGTATAATTAAAAGCTAAGTGTACTGTATATTGTACTTTTGGACTTTCCCACCCTTTTTACATGGTACAAGAAAATTTTCATATCAAATCTTTATTATTAATAGCTGTTGGATTTACATTAAGTAAAGTTCATTCTGTGGAGGCTAACTGGTTTAACATATTGGGACCAACACTCTTTTTTATAGCGCAGCGCAGTGACGTAGTGGTTAGCATGGTCGCCTCACAGCAACAAGGTCCTAGGTTTGATTCCTGGGCAAGGGGTTTTTCTGTGCAGACTTGTGGGATTTTCTTGGGTACTCTGGTGTTCTCCCAAAACATATACATTAGCTTGATTGGTGACTCTAAATTGCCTGTATAAGTGAGTGTGCCTGGTTGTTCGTCTATGTGTGGCCCTGTGTTGGAATGGTATTCAGGGTCTATTACTGCTTTTCGACCTATGTGTGCTGGAAAAGGCTCCAGCAGACCCCCATGACCCCAATTTAGAGTCATCAATTAACCTAATGTACATGCTTTTGAACTGTGGAAGAAAAACAGATTACCTGGAGTAGACCTACGCAAGCGCAGAGAAAATTTTAAAACTCAGCACAGAAAAACTCAGGAATCAAATCCAGAACTTTCTTGCTGTGAAACAAATGTGTTAACCACTACACAGCTGCCCAGGCTGATGTTATTATAGCTGTATACAGTTTTATAAACAAAGCTGTTGTAATTCAGAATGTAAGCACAATTCTACCTGGGGTAGAATGCTTTCACAAGTGTGAGGTTACAATAGCAGTTGTGTGCGATAAAGTTGAGCCTTCTCGATTTTCACCCTGTTGTTAATCTGTTTCGTCAAGGATGTCCCTAGCCGTTAATCGAATTTTATAGCTCCTTTGCTGTCACTGATCCACCTGCTACATTCATGTCTAACTAGGAGTTACATTAATTAAAACAGATTGGAATTTACTGAGGTCAACAATCTACAATATTTAAGTGTTTTAATACTACACTAAATTCGAAGACATCAGAAAACTCGTATTTATTTTCATAAAATTTGTATACTACACTATTTAAAGTTATAAAATGCTTCACAACTTCCATATCGCTTCATATCAAGAGCCAGCAGTAATAAAGTACTTAAAAACCCAGTGTTGGGCCTTCTAAATTATGTAAAAAATGTTTCCTAAATATTTAATTATATTTTTATTAGTATAATGTCCACAAAATTGTATACAATTTGCTTTGTTAAAGGGCAGCATGACAGCTTCATGTTTATCACTGTTGCCTCACAGCAAGAGGGTTCCAGGTACGTATCCACAACACTGGCAACCTGTCCAGGGTGTATCCCTGCCTTTCATCCAGTGACAGCTGAAATAGACGCCACAATAAGCAGGTATAGACAATGATTGGATGGAGGGATAATTTTTTTTGTGGTTGAACTGAAATGATCTACATATTGGGGCAGCAAGGCAGATACCACTTCTATTTAGTTTAAAAACTTCACATCTGGTTTTAAAAAGGATTACAAATAATTGCTACAGTTAACAAGTTTCATTATGAATGCATCTCAACATTGTTATATAATCTTTTCTATGTACAACCTTCTCAATATAATTGCCACAGAGGAACTACACTGCGTTCCTCATTATTTTTCAGATGGTGTTTAAAGGTCATAAAGGTCATTTTTTGTCTGTGAATCACTCCAATCAATCTCACACACCTGTGCCAATTAGTTTTCAGGTGAGTCAAATTAAAGGGAAAACTACTTAAGAATGGATGTTCCACATTATTAAGAAGACCACTGTTTTCCAACAATATGAGGCAGAAGAAGGATCTTACTGCTGCCAAAAAGTGAGAAATAGTTCAATGCCCAGGAGAAGGTATAACAACTTTAGATATTTTAAAATAACTTTATGATCAGCATACAATAAAAGATTTGTAGCTGATGTAGAACACACATGGGATGAGCAGATAAAGGCACAATGAGAGATTTCTGCTAGACGAATGTGTCAGGTTAAGAGAGCAGCTGCTAAAATGCCACTGCATAGCAGGAAAAAGGTATTTGAAGCTGCTGGTGTCTCTGGAGGGCCAAGAACATCAAGGTGTAGGATGCTCAAGAGCGTTGCAATTATGCATAAACCAGTCATTCAGCCAGTGCAACCCTGAATTGTCCAGGCGGATGGAGTCATGGATGGTTGCTGAATAGCCAGAGCGAACGGTTGCTGATCGAGAGCTGGTCGGCCTCTTCAAGGTCCATGAAGGTGTAAAAATTACCTGTAAAATATGTGGAGTTTCTGACTGATCACATTCTTCTGTGATACTAAAATAAAGAACCGTGCATGACAATGCACCATCCCATGCTGCAAGGAATACCTGTGCATCATTGACTGCTATGGGCATATGAAAACCTTACGGTGTGGCCCCCATCCTTCCCTGATCTCAACCCTATTGAGAACCTTCGGAGCATCATGAAGCAAAAGGTCTATGAGGGTGGGAGGCACTTCACATCAAAAAAGGATCGCTGGGAGGCTATTCTGACATTCTGCAAGGAAATTCCATCAGAAACCATTCAAACACTGACAACTTCTTTGGATGCAAGAATTGTGAAATTCCTATCCAAAAAGGGCTCCTGTGTCAAAATGTCATTTGACCTGTTAAGATATTTTTGATTAAAAGAGCTTTCGATTTCAGCAAATATAACCTGCAAATGCTTGCAGTTTACAGAACTAATGACCATTTTCACATCTGAGTGTCTTTCTCTCTCTGTAACGGACATTTGCACCACTCCCTGCATCTGAAAAAACAGCAGCATTGTGGATAACCCTACACACTTCTTATACCCACTCTTCACCCTCCTGACATATGGAAAAAGGTACCGCAGCATTTGAGCTCTCACAACTCCTGAATGTGTAACAGTTTCTTTCTTCAAGCCATCAGGCTGCTCAATAATCAGAACTAATCTATCTCACACACAAACCAACATAACTGAGATTCACAGTGCCAATAAAACAGACAAGTTTTCTTTCCTTTTTAGCAGACACCTTAAATGCTATTTACACAAATTGAACTTAGCACTTACTGCACAATTTATGTTTGTATTTATTTTGCTGTCTACACACACATTATATTCTGTTCTGTGTTTAATTATCTGTACAGCCTGTTTTGTATTGTCCATCTTTGCACTGTTCGGATTTGTTTACTGTCTGTCTTTTTGCTGTTTTTACACTGTCAGCATATCAGGTTGCACACATGCACTTTATGGTTTCTTGTATAATTCTAGGTTGTTTTGTGTAGCACCATCAAGTCATGGAGAAACATTGTTTTATTTCATTGTGTACTGCATATGCTATATATATGGTTGAAATGACACAGCTTCTTGAAATTGAACTATAACTGTTTTATAGGGACTTCCTATAAAATAGGATGTTCAATAAGCTCATATGGTTTTGATAATTAGCTTAATGTTTCAAGTCAGTCAGTTTCAGTGTCTAAATCCAAATTTTAAAAGCAGATAGATTTCTTAGTTTTGCACTACATTGTCCGTATTAAAAAAGAACATAGGAAAGATTTATGTATGATGTAAAATGTTTAAAATATCACAATTTAAATTGTGGGTGGTTTAGTGGTTAGCACGGTTGCCTCACAACAAGAAGGTCTCAGGTTCGATTTCTGGGCAAGGGGTCTTTTTGTGCTTGCGTGGGTTTATTCTGGGCACTCCAAAAACATGTACATTAGGTTGATTGGTGATTCTCAATTGCCCATAGTCGTAAACGTGAGTGGGTGATTTTTTCGTCTGTATGGTCCTGAGACTGGTCACAAATTCAGGTTGTGACCCTATCTTTCCCTAAATGAATTAATTTGAATTGTGACATGGAAAAATGTCCAAAATATTCAATTAAACACTTTGTAGTGCATTTTATTCAGAAAAGCTAATAAAATTTAGGAACTGATGCATAAATATTCAAATTTGACATTTGTAACTAAATGACTACTAAAGTTTCCATTGCACTTGTACAGGTATCAGGAAACACCGTAGCTCTAGTGCATAATTGAAAGAACACATTTTTGTGCGGTTTCAATGGTTGTGTGATACACCAGCCACTAAGAGATGTCGCGCAGACCTTCTTTAATAAAAATCCTGAGATGGGAGTGTAACATTTACGGGCAACCATCTTTTCTCTTTAACATTTTCGCCTGTGCGCTGACGGTGTGTCGTCCGTTTTAGAAAGAGAGAGAGAGTGTGTGTGTGTGTGAGAGAGCGAGAGAGAGTATCGCATGGTAGCAGGTGTAATCTTCAACGCGGTTCTTACTCTGGGTAACTTTCTAGAGCTGGATCTCGTCTTGTTCCTCCGTTTTTACCCTTATTGGAGGAGCACAGCGATCTTTTCACGGGTTTCGATGCCAGAGCTGAAGGAAACGCATTCAACTGAAGAGCGTGATCGTTTGCGGAATGCGTGAATCTTCTAAGACTTTTTTTGTGTGCTTGTCGAGCCGACATGGTGAGTGAACCCTGAATGATCAATGCAATAAGCTTGGGTTTTAAGCATCAGATTAAAATTTTGTCGGATTTTCTAGTCACATCCTTTTGTGGCAGATGTCATTTTTATTTCTCTTTTATATTCAGAGAAAAAAATATATGTGAAATATTGCGGTTTAGGCGATTGATTGATAGGTCTGGCTTTGAATAACAGGCAAATGAGTTGACTTGCAATTGGCTTCAAGTGCTTTGGCGTCCCGAGCGAGAGAAAGTTCGAATAGGGTACGGCAGACTATCACCGTGTCAAATAGGTAATGTGATGGAATATTTGGATGGCCTGTGAGCGAGAGGGCGAAGTGAATGGATCAGCAGTTTTATCGCATCACATGCGGCCAGCCTCCGCAAAACAGCACGTGTCGGGCTGATAAACTCAACTCGTATTCGGTTTACACAGTATCACACATCATACGACTTTCGGTGATCCCAGTGGCACATCATCCCCTCTTGCAATCTGAAGCCGTGATGCACATGACGACCTAATTAACTCTCCCATGCGATGACCTCGACTAGCCTAAAGGTTCCCGGTGGTCTGGATTAGGTTTCTCTCTCTCTCTCTCTCTCTCTCTCTCTCCCCCTCCCCCATCGCTTTCACCTTCTTTATCTCTCTCTTTTTCTTTCTGTCTCTATGGGTCTACATGCACATTTTTTATAGCAAAAGTAGAAAGATCATTTTTGTAAATAAATTTTGACCTTGAAGACATTAAGTCTTTTAGTTCTGGCTACACAGCCAATGAATCCATGCAAATCAATAAAAGGTGCTCACATACATTGTAAGATTAAAAAGGGATAGAATATGATTGTGTGTGCTTAATCTTCTGCCTTTGGATAGGTATTTGTATATATTGGATTAGATGGTAGTTCATGCTATCTACTTGGTGTTCTTAAATTAAAAAAGAGCAGATTAAACAAATAAGGTAAATGGTAAAAAAAATATAAAGCGAAATTATCTGTATAATATTCTTTATCTTTTTCCCTTTTTTCATCATCCTTATTATTATTATAAGTTTAGTTTTTTTATGTTCAGGCAACTATCATGTAGCAGGCATAATGAATAGTGTCTCTGTTCAGCAAGCTGTGGAAAGGCTTTGCAGATGACCATTGAAGAATAATTAAACTATTTAATACCTCCCTTCACAATGCTGTGGCATTTTGTTTAGGCTCTGGAAAGCTCTTAAAGTCTCGGTGGACATGGTACTAAGATTAAAAGTATAAATTAGAATCAGTAGAAATTTAAGTGATAAATAATATTTACTTAAAAACACTAATAGCGGCAGTGGTTTTATTTTATAAATGTTCAGTTTGTTTGAGCCTGTGCCCTTAATTCTATAATTCCTTTTCTTGTGTAAAAAAAAGTAAAAACTGATGTAACCTAATCTAAATCTTATTTTCATATTTGGTATGCTTTTTACCTTACCACAACTATAAATAGCTGCCGTATGGCTTTAGAATAGTCTCATGTATTTCTGATGTTTTGCCTTTAGACTAATGACAATAGATTTGCGTTCCAAGTTTTTTGGGGGGTAAACGAATGTTTAACTGGCAAACGGAGCTAAATAAAACTTTTTTTTTATTTTATGCCCAGTTCTGTGTGTGAGAGCTTAAGCAAGTCTTATCTCATCAGCAGCCCTTTAATTCTGGTCAACTTGGAAGCATGTTTAAGAGAGATAAAAAGAGAAAAAGGATTATCTGGATTATTTATTGTCTGTATTATTGAATAAAATTTAGACACTGAAATTGGGAAGTAATGGCCTAGTGGTTAAAGTGTTAGACTAATACCAAAAAGACCAGAATTTGATTCCCAGCACCACCAAGCAAGGCCCTTAGCGCCTTAACTTGGGAGCATGTTTAAGAGAGAGATATAAAGAGAGAAAGAATTATCTGGATTATTTATTGTCTGTATTATTGAATAAAATTTAGACACTGAAATT
>JAOTQW010080238.1:0-11967 GCA_026260075.1 Sisor rabdophorus | reverse complement strand
GTCAGCCAGAACTAAATGCCAAATTGGTTTCCCACAACTACAACACAGACCAACTTCCTATGACATGTTTAATTAATTCCTATCATAATTCTAACCCGCTTATTCCAGAGCTCGAGGTCCTAGCACACATAGGGCTAGAAGCAGGGGTACACCCTGGACAGGTTGCCAGTCCATCGCAGGGCCAAACGAACAATCATCTAATCATCTCCATGTATATGATTTGGACAGTGGGAAGAAACTAGAGTACCCAGGGGAAACCTAGGCAACATCCGCACAGAAAGACCAGGGAACTGAACCCACAATCTTTTCGCTGTAAGGCGAACGTGCAAACCACTACACCACCATGCCACCACATGCTCTCTTTAAATTATGGAGAAAATATTTAATGTTACAGGAAAACAATCGCAAAAAAAAGCTTTCAGTGAATAGAGAGAACGGAAAATTCCCAGATTTTTTCACACATCGTAACAGACCTCATTTGCTTGGGATCTGTAGCTCCTACCTGCATGCCCCCGCTGGGCTTCTTGTGGTTGAGCAGTAGCTCCACGGCACCCACCACTTCTTTCCGTATGGCATGGAGCAGCGCATCACCCACATATACGTTAAAACTGAGCAGAAGTTCGATGATTTCCAGATTCTCGTTCTCAATGGCGATAAGAAGGGCTGTGCGGCCCAGTGGGTCGATGCAGTTAATGTTGATCTTAAAGTAGATCTCCGCCTCCTCCAGGGCTTGCTTCACACTGCCATAGTCACCTTTTTCTACAGCATTCAAATAAGCCTTCTCTAAGGGAGAAAGCTCCGATTCTGCCCGCACGATCCGCAGTGGTATGCGGTCTCGATATGAAGAGTTGTCAGTACGGCGGTAGTACAGCTGGGACATCACTGCTAGGCCATGTTACACTGAGGCTGCATAACAACACACACACACACACACACACACACATATATATATATATATATATATAAGAAAAAGAAAAGAGACCAGTCATATTAAACCCAACACCGGTCTCGGTTTTGACTAATTCTGTTTCTGAGTCTGCGGTTTTTGCAGTATGCGCTGTGGATTGTTTGGTCTTTTATTTGCGTTGTGCAGCATTTCTCAGTCTACTCTGAACATGACTCATTACTCTTGTTGCACTGTTTGCTCTTCATCTTAACACTTTCACTCTAACGTACCCAGAGATCAGACACCGACAATCAGAAGCAAGAGAGCAGCTGAATACAGTGCAGGCGTCGGGTTCAGGAAAGTACATGAAAGGTGAAACAGCTCTTAGTGTTGGCTCTATGAGGGAAGCCATTATAATACACTTATAGGCCTCAATAACAGACTCGATAGAAGCGCTGTGTGTGTGTGTGTGTGTGTGTGTGTGTGTGTGTGTGTGTGCTTTGTTTTATTAATATAATACACACACGAGTAATGAAATGCTGAGACTATCAGATAAATACAGGAAAATTCTGCATTAGATAAGAAACTATTTATTTCCCGCTTATAGTTAATTTTTAACTTGAAATGTCTTTATGGACAGCGTGGTGGCGAAGTGGGCAACATGGTTGCCCCTCAGGAGGAAGGTCTCGGGTTCAATTCCCGGCCAAGAGGTCTTTCTGTGCAAAGTTTGCATGTTTTCGCTTGGGCGGGTTTACTACAAGTTCTCCGGTTTCCTCCCACAGTCCAAAAACATGAACATTAGGTTAATTGGTGATTCTAAATTGCCTATAAGAGTGAGTGTGTGTGTGTGTGTGTGTGTATGTGTGTGTGTGCAGGGGATGGGCGGGTAAAGAAGTTGAATGAATAAAAATGTCTTTATTTGTTTGCATGCTTGTTACTCTTTTAATTTCACACTCAATTACTCAAGTCCAACAGGTCTAAAAATCAAATGATGTTTCAATCAGGATGGTTTGTGTGCAGTTTACCACAAATTCAAACATTAGCCAGGCAGTAAGAATCATTACACACCAACAAAAAGAATGAGATAAATCTATTAACTGTATCTGTCTGAAAGACTAACACACGTCTTAAGCTTGTTTAACCCTTATATTTTTGGGGGAATTTTGTCCAATATTTTTTTTATACATGATTCACTGTAAGTCATTATTGTGATATTATTTCTGATCAATGCTAGAAATTGTCAGAGGACCATGTGGAGTAGGGAAGATGTTTTAGGATGAAACTGAGGGTCTATGTAGTTGGGGGGGGGCAGAGATTTGATCTGTTTTTTCTTTGAGGTTATTGAAGTTTGGTGATGAAATTTGATATTAGTTTATTTATATTACATTTGTATTTTTTGTGTTTTCCTTTAAACTAAATAGAAATGTCTGCAATCAGATATTTGTTTTAGATCTTGTACAGATGATGATCTCTTTATGGTTGCAGAAGATCATAGATATTATTTACTGATAGATTAACCTTCGGTTTATAGTCAGGAGATAAGGGGCCAAAAAATCTTCATGGGGTTGGAACCGTTTCTGGAAACTCTTCCAGAGTTATCAGCCAGCTGATCGGCGCTTCTGGACGTGTGGTGGATCGACACGTGAGATCTCTTTGCGATTTCTTTTTGCAGTCGGTGAATCTGATCTAAAGGAATCTCATTTTATTGGATTTTTTTCTTATTCGCAGGTTGATGCGGGTTTAGAGATGATCTGAGCAGCGCGCTCTGCACTGCGCTGTTTCACGCGCGTGACTATTACAGAAAACGAAGGAAAACAACGCAACAGCGACTGAATTAAAAACGGAAAGAAGAACAACGAGGAAGGAAACTCACCTGTGGGATGTCGGTCGTGGCGGGAAATCCAGGCGCGTATAAACTCATCGGCAAACACGTACAACAGGTGCGCAGAAGTGGGATGGTTTGAGGGAAAAAACGGGAAAGATGTGGAGAATGCGATGCTCTTTTCAATCCGTTACAGCGTTTTGATCCAATAATTACTGGGATTACTAACCTGTCTGTCGCTCTCCTCCGTCACTTAAAGATAAATCCGGTGTCTGACTGATGATCTGTGCGCGTGAACTTCACTTCCTTCAGTTCCTGTTTAGTGCGTCTGTTCTACTCAGCGTGGTCTGATACGCAGAGCTCTGCTGCAGCTGAGACTCTCTCTCTCTCTCTCCCACTCTCTCTCTCCCTTTCTCTCTCTCTCCCTCCCTCTCATTTTCTTTCTCTCTGTCTGTCTCTCTCTCTCCCTTTCTCTCTCTCTCCCTCCCTCTCATTTTCTTTCTCTCTCTCTCTCTTTCTCTGTCTCTCTCTCTCTCTCTCTCTCTCTCTCCCCCCCCCCTCTCTCTCTTATGGATTTATTTATATTTTGGACACCGTGCTGAACTTCCAGCCTACAGCAGCGCCTCTAAACGTCCTCAGGTTCACACAACGAAAAACTAATAGAAAGACATTTTATGGCAGAAATAATGACCACATGAAGTTGATGCAAGTACAGCGTAAAAGTATTCAAAAGATCTCAAGAGGCAAGCTCGGGTAGGAAGTAGTGTCAATTACATCATGCACTCAAGTGTTCTCGATTAGTGCAATGCAATAAACCCATTTATCAGATTGTAATGGAATAGCCATGAAGGATGTGATGCAGGAAATACTAGAAAGGACCGTAGGGATATCTATAGGAGGAAACCATTACTAGTAATGCATTGGGCTGAGACATAAATTAGCGTCAACTTGTTTTCTTTATGAAATGTATAATGTTTAAACGAACTGGGAATATTCTGTATTATAATCTTCATCAAGGTGATGTGTTTCTACAACCTGCATTCCAGCAGCAGGATTTCTCCAGCAGGAGTAATGTGCCATAAATAGACAAGTACATAAATACATGCATGACTACATATAGTCACGTGACTTTTCAGCAAATATAGTCCACCAGAAAAAATAGTCTGCCTCAATCCAACAGTTTGCCTAAAGGTTGTAATCGTCCGGTGATGCAATCGTTCCTCATGGACCGAATGATATGGCTAGGCAATGAATCACAGGTGGGTGTCTGGGGGGAAACTGTGTCTCAGGATCAACATGGATCAGATCTGAATTTTGCTTATTGTTGCAATAAGCACTGTTTTATTAAGATGATAATAGAAAAGAAGGAAATTCTTCTTACAGCAACAAGGTCTCGGGTTCGATTCCTGGGCAAGGGGTCCAAATGCTGAAGGTGTATTATGCACGTTTAGACATTTCACACATTTATAATTCAAACGTGCTTTACATGAATGCTAGTTATTATGCAAAGAGGAAGCCTGGTAATGCTACAGTCTTCACCCAGCCAAAGATAAAAACTGCCCTTCGGTCAGACGAATCGCAATTTAAATTTCATAAACCATGGACAATGCATCCTTTGGACCAAAGCCGACAGAGACCATTTGGCATATCATCCACACTCAAAAGTTCAAAAGCCTGCAGCCTTGATGGAATTGTGAGCATTAGTACGTATGGAACAGGCAACCTAAACATCAGAAAAGGAGCAAGCAAGTGTGAAAGTGTGAAAAAGGTGTATAAAGATTATAACAAATCGAATCATTTTCAGACACCAATGTATCATATGTCTATTGTAGAACTTCAGCAATGTTTTCTTTAGTTCACAGACGAGCGTCATTACAAGAGATGTTACAGCTATTAAATAAAAAAATCAAAACACTGGTTTAAAGATTTAATATGATTGATGATTATATTAGTGCAGCACTGTGGTTTAGCACTGTTTAGCACCTGTTCTCCTCATGCTTGTGTAGGTTTACACAGATATTCCGGTTTTCTTCCAACACTACAAAAATGTACATTACCTTGATTAGTGATTCTAAGTTTAAAGTGTGAGTTTGTGTATGGCCCTATGATGGACTGGTAAACTGTATCCCTCCTGCCTATTTTAGAGAACTGAGATAGACTTCAGACTAAATTCGGGAATAAGCGGGTATAATAATTCATTCATTCATTCATTCAGTTATGAATCCCTATTATTATTATATTGTAAATATTTGGTTCGATTCTGTAAATAAGTTATCTGAATCAGAGATTCCTGTAAAGCTGCTCTGCTGCTAAAATTATTGTTATTAAAATGGTTGCTGGTCCATTTCAACTCACAAGGATAATTTGTGCATGAAAAGAGTTGAGTGTGTAAGCTACAGGAAGGTCTGCAGCACTGTGTGTAGTGGGCCTCCATTGTTTTATATCCACTTTGAATGAGTCATGTCCAGCAGTGGGTACAACATATTTTCTATGGTTTGGTGTCACACACTGTGTGTGACGAGAGAAAACAACGGATATACTTCAGCTCGAGCCGCTCTCAAAACCAGTCCAGAAAGCATCATAACTCCGGTAGAGAGTAGAATCACCGAGCTCTTCAGTACCGTGAACGGCACAGATAGACCATTTACAATAAGGCAGCATAATTATGCGCATTTTATGCCTATAATTTGTAAGTGGTTAAAAATTCTGTTATTTTTTTAGTGCAGGTGTAAGTGAATTGTAAAACATTTTATAAAAATAAATAGAACTAGGATAAAGTCAAAAAGGACACTGATTATTACATTTTTGGCGAAATATTGTGTTTCTGGTGCAATAGGTAGACTGAAATTATAATAAAGGAGTGTTTGTAGAAATATTTTATTGGTTCTGATGATTAAAAGTTTACATATAGAAAACAATTATTAGCTAATACTAAATAATAGTTTCAATTTATTTATACACTGACAAAAAAAAAAAAGCCCAAGAAGAATCCCACACTATGATTTTGGTGCGCCGCCTTTGGCTTTTATTACATTCACCATGAATAGGCAGACCGACAGACCGACGGATAGACAGACAGACAGATAGATTATTCTGAACATCAAAATCTTCCCTTATTTTGATTTTAGGATTTAGGGCACCTTTAAGCAACAGTGTGAAATAGACAAGCATGCACTCAGCTGATGATCACAGAGCCTCTGGATGGTTTTGGTAGCAGATTGACACTCGTGCAGAAGGGTAAAGCATTAGATTTTCTACACAACATGTAATTAATTTTGTAGAAAAATATTGCCAACAAATTGAGTGTAAACTAAATATTTTGCAAAAAAAAGGGTTTCGCTACAATGGGTGAATATCACAAGAAACAGCAATGGGCCAAGCTACTGTAAATGGATGTGTATTACTTTAAGTTATTATTGTGGTTTGTTTTTCTTTCTTTTCTTTCCACAGGCTCTTAGAGAAGAAGAAAACCTCTCCAAGGAAACAATATAAAAACCCAAGCAATTACTGGCAATGCAATCAGTGTGTGTTGGCTCTTTTTTTCCCCCTAAGATGCATTACAACCACTCTCTGTAGGTGGAATACACAAGTGTGTTTTTTGAAAATTTGTGAAATTTTTACTTAGTTATTTTTCTTTTTATTTACCTCACTCCTTCACTAACAGTAGAGTACAGTACAGTACAGCGGTTTCATGACTACATTTTTTTTTTTTAATCTAAAGTCTTTAAAATATCACTGGGAACACTTGGAGAACTGAAAATCTTTGGAGAACCAAGAGTCTGTAAACGACTGGGAAACTCAGAAATGAGGAGACTTTTCACTTCTGAAATTGGTTTTGTTTTCAAGAGCTGTGGTCAACCATAGCTGATCCTAGAAGAGAAAACTCCACAGGGTAAGAGTGTTCAAGAACAGCTCAGTAATACCCCCGTAATTACAGTCGCACCATATGACACTCAAATTTATTACTAATGTACATGCAAATTCTGCACAAAAAGACCTGGAAATTGAACGCACAACCTTCTTGCTGTAAGGCAAACGTGCTAAACACTACATGACTGCGCCGCCCCTATAAGTGACTATAATCGCAATTATATGTGCGTTTTTCCTTGAACGTGCTTCTGCACAAGGATCTGTGGTTCAACTGATCTTAAGATAAAAAGGAATTGAAGCTGTTTATGCTACTGCATGTACGACTCTTAACATTGGAGCTTGCATGTTCTCCCTGTCCTTATGTGGGTTTAATCCAGGTACTCCGGTTTCTTCTCACAGTCCAAAATCAATTATGTTGGTGATTCTAAATTGTCCACGGGATTTAATGTGTGTGTGGCCCTGTGATGGACTGGCAATCTGTCCGTGGTCTACCCTCCCTACCTAACAACCCTTTGGGAGATAGCTGGGATATGCAATAAGTTTCCTTCACCAGCATGCAACACCCAACAAAGCATTTTATAGTCATAGTTGCCCACATTTTTACAACCTTAAACTTTACTGCTGATGTGCTCGGCCTCAAGCGAAACCCGTGTCATCGAGAATATTATAATTCACAACGTGCGCATCGCTTTCCAAGAAAGACAGAAAATAAGTATTGATTGAAAGCTTGAAACGAATTTAATCTCTATTTACTTTAAGCAAACAGCTGGAATGGAACGTTTGAGTGCTGCTTCTGCATCAGGCTTCAAGCCATTTGTGTTTGAAAAAATTCTACAATTACATTTTCTGTTTAAATACTACAGGTATGTGATGTTCTAAACGAATTATGTGCAAAAATGAATCAACCATAAATTAATGACAACACATGCGAATCTAGTCTCAGAGGTCAATCCAAAAAAATCCTTTAAAAGACATTCATCCTTCCTGTGGTGAGCACTAGGCCACGAGCCCCCATTTCCCCCCATCATTGTTTTAATAACCATACACATTGTTTTAATCCATGTGCGCCATGTTGGTATATAAGTCAGTATTTTTTAGATCTTATAGTTATATATTTATTTAATAGTGCAGTAATTTTAGCAGTTGTTATAAATAAACAGATTACGTATTGTAATATTTTAAAAAGAAATACTAAATAACATAAAAAAGGGAGAAGAAATGTAAAGTCACCCATGTCTGGCACGAGGAAACTTTCCTTTGGGAAAGTATATGACAGAATCGCTGACTTCACTCACTCCCACTTTACTTATTGCTCTATAACGGATCCTGAGCTGACCTGCAGGCTTAAAGCCAGGCAAGTTCTCCTTCGCGTCTGAGGTCTCTATGAGCTTCCATTAACATCAGCAGCTGAATTAGAGACATCTTATTCTTCATCTTATTGTTCCTTGTTCATCTTAATGTTTATTTGGCTGAAGACCTCTGATGTATTTGCAGCTCAGGCTGAAATGGTTAGCACACAGTTTTCACTTTTTAAAAGGTGGATGCAGGTTCCAAGGCTAAAGGGCTCTGGTAAAAAAAAAAGGGAATGTCTTGTGCAGAGGCTGTTTTATTTGATCAAATATATATTTTAAGTCATAGCTTTCGGGTAATACTAATTCCTAATATGTCTTTATGCAGATGAGTAGTCTCCCCACAGAACCACATGTTTTTTACAATTTTATATTTTATTGATTCAGTCTTTTTAGTTTGCTTCATTAATTCTGGGTTGCAAATTAAGATATAATGAGCATCAAATAAAATCCTGACTGTTTATGGCTACATTTATTCATTCATTTATTCATCACCTATACCCGCTTATTCCCTAATTCAGAGGCACAGAGACAAATCTCAAAAGAAATTAATTATCCAATCATCCATATTCCTGGAATTAACCGCCCAGATCTGCTGTTCCTTTGGGTAAACACTCTTACTGCATTCCTTAGAATGATCATTTGTCCAGTTGAGGTTCTGCTCTCAGACAACTACTAACCAACAAAACACTAAATACTGCAGACTGCAGTGTTTTCCTGCAGTCAGACAGAAACGCATAGACGTTCTCAGAGGAAAAGCACTTCATTAGACTCAGTTTGCAAACAAATAAACTTTTAATTATTGTTTCAACAGCCAAGTTTTAGCATTTGACAATCCGGTTAATAATTACTTACTTATATATATATATATGTGTGTGTGTGTGTGTGTGTGTGTGTGTGTGTGTGTAAGAGTGTATAATCATTCATTCGTTCAACTTTTATACCCACTAATTCACTAACTCGTGGTCAGGGGGGTCTGCTGGAGCCTATCCTGTCCATCGCAGGGCCACACCTAGGCAAATTCAATTCAGTTCAATTCAGCTTCATTTGTCGAGCGCTTTTAACAACAGTCATTGTCTCGAAGCTGCTTTACAGATACACATTCAGGGGAAATGATAGTCGTTTGTCCCTGGAGAGCAAGCCAGAGTATGCACTGGTGACGGTGGCAACGAAAAACGAAAACTTCCTGAGGGAAATAGGAAGAAACCTTCAGAGGAACCAGATTGAACAGGGAACCTATCCTCATTTGGGTGACAGACAGATACAGAGGTTATAGTGTGTGTGTGTGTGTGTGTGTGTGTGTATGGCTTACACTTACATTCACCCCTATGGGCAATTTAAAAACCAAAGAACCTGAAGTAAACCCACACAATTGCAAGGGGAGAACATGCAAAAAAAACCCTTGCCTGAGAATTCAAACCCGGGACCTTCTTGCTGTAAGGCGACTGTAGTGCTAAACACTAACCGACAACCAACAGTGTTACCTACAGCTCAAGGATATTTAGAATAAGAACAATCAGTATACAGTGTACGATATACTATGTATTCATCCACTCATACGATATACTATGTAATTCATCCACTCATCCATCCATTAGAACGATCAATCATTGGTAAGGATGTGTTCATACATCCATGTTTGCATCTACAATAAAGCATGTATAAATAAAAAAAACATCCATAAACATTTACAGCATTTCTCAGACGCCCCTTATCCAGGGCGCCTTACAACGGAGAAATTAGGGGTTAAGGGCCTTGCTCAGGAGCCCACAGTGGTGGCTTGATGGTGCTGGAAATCGAACCCCACTGGGACACCCTTTCCCCTCTACCATAAAAGTGTCAAAATTTAGTTTGGGTCTTTAGCAACTGTTTTGCATGGAAACAGAACAGCACTCTGGCGCAGCAAGGATACAATGAAAACACACCTACACACATTCCTTAAACTAGAACATCACTCATGATAATGAGTAACAAGCCTCTATTAGATATTGGATATAAAACCCACTGAGACTCCAAGGTTACTGAAAACATAGGAAACGGTATTTACAGCATGTCAGTTTGCTAAAACACTGCACCGTCTCAACATCTGAATGTCTGTCAAGGCCAGAAACAGGCAGAACTAACTCTTTGTTTCCTAATTGCAAAAAGCAGCTTATTGACTAAATCAGGTACAAAAAAACCATTTCAATCTATAAATAATTCATCAAATAATAACTCCGTAAACATTTTTTTCACTTATTCATTTTCTATACCTGCTTATTTCTTAACTCGGGTCAAAGGGGTCTGTGGAGCCTATTCCAGCGCACATAGGGCGAAAGGTAGGGGTGCACCCTGGACGTGTCGCCGGTCCATTGAAGAACGACCGCACACACATACACTCACCCTCACTCGTATGAGCGATCAACCTAACGTACATGTTTTTGGACGGTGGGAGGAAACTGGCGTACTTTGAGTAAACCCACGCAAGATCAGAGAGAAACATGCGAACTCCTGCACAGAAAGAAACCTTGCCAGAGTATCAAACCCGAGACCTTCTTGCTGTGAGACGACAGTGCTAACCATTACACCACCACCCACTCAGTAAACAATTTACCATTAAATTGGGAGAGTGGTGGGGACAGTAGAATGCCACTTGGACACTTACTTTGGGTCTTACTGGTTGGGTCACCTGGATGAGAGTGTCTGTTGTGTGACCCAGAGTTTCTGTTTCTGGAATACACACTGCTCAAAAAAATAAGGCAACACTTAAATGGTAACTCCAACGTCTGTAAAATCAAACTAGCCACTTGGGAAGCAACACCGATTGACAATCAATGTCACATGTTGTTGTGCAAATGGAATAGACAACAAGTGGAAATTAAAGGCAATTAGCAAGTGAAGGGGTGATTCTGGCTTTTTGGCTAATGTTTTGGTCACTTTTGAATGCCCGGCGGTGCTTTCAACCTAGCATGAGGTGGAGTCTACAACCCACACAAGTGGCTCAGGTAGTGCAGCTTATCCAGGATGGCACATCAATGCAAGCTGTGGCAAAAAGGTTTGCTGAGTTTGTCAGCGTAGTGTCCAGAGCATGAATGCGGTACCAGGATACAGGCCAGTACATCAGGAGACCTGGAGGAGGCCGTAGGAGGGCAACAACCCAGCAGCAAGACTACTACCTCTGCCTTTGTGCAAGGAGGAACAGGAGGAGCACTGCCAGAGCCCTGCAAAATGACCTCAAGCAGGCCACAAATGTGCATCCTTCTGCTCAAACGGTCAGAAAAAGACTTCATGGGCCCTCCGTGGTGTAAGGGGGTTGACGTCCACCGCTGGGGGTTGGGCTTTCCAACCCAACACTGTGGCAGGATGTTTGGCATTTGCCAGAGAACACTAAAATTGGCAAATTTTAGAACGTTTAGAACGTTCTGCTGCCTGCAACATCCTCCAGCCTGACCGGCAGTGGGTCAGTAATGGTAATGGTATGGGGTTGCATTTCTTTGGAGGGCTGCACAGCCCGCCATGTGCTAACCAGAGGTAGCCTGACTGCCCTAAGATACCGAGATAAGATTCTGAGACCATATACTGGTGCAGTTGCCCCAGGTTTCCTCCAAATGCATGACAATGCTAGACCTTATGTGGTTGAAGTGTGTCAGCAGTTTCTGCAAGATGAAGGCATTGATGCTATGGACTGGCCCGCCTGTTCCCCAGACCAGAATCCAATTGAGCACATCCGGGCCATCATATATATATATATATATATATATATATATATATACGGTACACCGTGGACAGGTCACCAGTCCACCTCAGAGCCACCCCCACACAACCACTTACTTCTACAGGCAATTTAGAGTCAGCAATCAACCTAATGCACATGTTTTGGGACTGTGGAAGAAAACCAGAGTACCCAGAAGAAACCCACACAAGCACGGGGAGAACCCAGGACCATTAGGTTGATTGGTGATCCTTGTGAGGTGACCGTGTTAACTACTTCACCATTGCCCTGTCCATAGATAGATAAATAGATAGATAGATAGATAGATAGATAGATAGATAGATAGATA
>JAOTQW010080204.1:0-11969 GCA_026260075.1 Sisor rabdophorus | reverse complement strand
TGTGTGTGTGTGTGTGTGTGTGTGAGAGAGAGAGAGAGAGAGAGAGAGAGAAAGAAAGAGCTTAAGAAAACGGCAGATAAACGGAAAAAGAAAAAGAAATGGAGAGAAATATAGCCGTGCTGCATGAATGACTGGCATCTCCTGGAATGTTTCATCCCCCTTTAGGAAACATGCTGGGATTCAATCACTGCAAAAAAAAAATAGTGATGAAAAGCATCACCATGTTTAAGGATAGTCACATCATTTGGTGTAATTTTACCAATTTATCACAAACAAATAGAACATTTTAATTTACAATAAAAGAGGCTTTTTCATTGCTTCTTGTTGTCTCTATAATGTGTGTTTCAGTCAATTTTCACGAAGCAAGTGCTGGTATCGGGGTGCTGGTTGGTTTGTGTGTGTGTGTGTGTGTGTATATGGTGAACACCTCAAGCTGCTATTGGAACACCAGGGGAGGAGGTGTGTTCAGTTTCACAGTATAGCACTTGTGTTCTAGGAGCTCTCTGCCATCCCCCTTTCGAGCCCTCAAAAGCGTGTGTGCTGCAGCTCCGGATGCTGTGTATGCACGAGGGAAGAGAGGAGGGACTGCTGCTGTTTCTCTGAGTCCGGAGTCTGCAGGTCTGTCTTGCATCTGCAGTGGAGACGGAAAGAAAGGTGAGAGCTGTGGCATTGCTTTTTTTGTCTGCTCCATCCCATAGCTGCCTTTGACGAAATGCCTTTCCATTTCCTTTCATCTGTTTCATCGTTTTTACTTCTTGTGGCAGCAGGACCGTGTCTATGGTTAGTGTGTGAGACCAGGCAGTCAGACTGACATTAATGAAGGGTTCAGCTCTCTTTACCTTATCTCTCTGCATATTTCATTATCTCGTCTCACGTCAGCGTCTCATGGGTTTGAGGTTTGCTTGAACATGCTTTAGTTCAACCCCCCCTTCTTTCCTCTTCTCTGTTGAGCTGCAGTAATATCATCCAGCTGGTTGTTTCCGAGCCAAGGGTCAATCAAGCCCGGAGCGGTGCGTTTGATCAGGATTTAGTGCAGCACTGCTCTCGTTATGCTGGATTGCTTCATCCAATGATGACACTCTTTACTGTTGTCCAGAAAATCTTTGAACAGAAAGCTTGTCATGTTGGATACAGACGTTTATGGTGAGGAAATGAGGGTGCTGAGATTACGCTGCGCTCTTGAGACAGGGGGAGACTGTAGCGGTAGTCATATAGCGTTGTGGTAGCATGGTGGTTAAGTTTTTGGTTAGCTAATAGGAAGATCTGGGTCAATTCACAGTACCACCACTGTTGGGCCCCTGATCAAGCCCCAAAGCGATCGAATTGGTGGAAGCTTTCTCACCTTGCTACTCTATTCCTGGCTCATTACTATCAGTAAGACACTTTTTTTCAGCTGATTATCTGACCCTAATCTTAAAGAAATATATCAAAAATATTTACTTTATTTACTTTGTTCCAGTTTAGCTCAAAGGTGTTTCATTGGGGTTGAGTCAGGTCTCTCAAATTCTTATTCTTAAGAGTTCAGGCGTTTTTGTGCACAGGGACATTTTCATGCCAAAGCAGCGTTTAAGTTCCAGTAAATGATCGATGTAATGCCACAACATACAGAAACAGTTTTTAAAAGACACACCTTTATGGGTGGGGTGGTATGCTGGTGTAGTGTTTAGCAGTTCTCTTACAGCAAGAATTTCCCAGGTTCGATTCTCATTCAAGGTGTCCCCGCGCTTGCATGGGTTTACTCCGGGTACTACAGTTTCCTTCCTCAGTCCCAAAACATGTACATTAGATCGGTGATTTAAAATTGTTTATAATGTGTGTGTGTATGTGGCCCTATAATGGACTGGTGACCTGCCCAGGTTGTACTGGCTTTCGCACTTAGGGAGCTGGGATATGCTCCAGCAGACCCCCGTGACCCCAAATTAGGGAAGATGGATATGCTGTTAAGGTATCCATCAATATTTAACCATATTTGTAAAAATTTTTAAGTAAGTCAAAAGTAAATGTATTTCACATTTTTATGTGGAAATTGGTGCTATAATTTTTTTAATTTTGTTAATTTAAAATGTCAAAAAAGTGAATGTGAGTGTGTGGTTGTTTGTCTATATGTGGCCCTGTGAAGGACTGGTGATCTGTCCAGAGTGTACCTATGCCTTTCGCCCTATGTACGCTGGGATATAAGTGGGTATAGAAGTGAATGAATGAAAATGTCAGAATAGTCAGTTGTAAACCCAAAGCTGTCTGTGAATCAACAGGTGTTAATGCAACCATTTGGGCGCATAATATGTGGTTCTTGCACAGCACATACTTCATATAATAAATAGCTATTAATGGGTGGATATAAAATGTCTTACTGTTGACGGTGAGCTTATACGATAAGGAGACATTAAGATTGCTTTTTAGATGTTGTGTTGCGGTGGCGGATTGTTGGAGTTAAAATTTCCTAGCTGTCGACATGATTTGCTGCAGCAATATCAGCAGCCCTAGTCTCACCGGTATGGTTGTCCGTGCGTTTATGTCTCCATCCCTGCATTCATCTAAGGGTGATATCTGAGTATTAATTTGGATTTAGTATAAATTTGGACAACTAGTTATCTTCTCTCTTAGTTAACTAACAGTTTAAAATTGTAAACCACTAGTGCGTAAATGAACAACTTAAACATAGCTTTTAAAAAAAATGTTTATATAAAACTTACAAGTCCAGTAGCAATAAGTTAAGTATCAGTTTTGCAACCCTTTGCCCGTTTATGTACTGCTACTCTCCTGACCACCAGATCTATATGTGGTTCCTCTCCAAACAGTTGTTACAAATATGGAAACACACAGTTGTCTAGAATGTTTTTGTAGGTTGTAGCATTATATTTCCTCACTGGAACTAAGAGACTCCAACACTGTTCCAGCATGACAATCACACTGAACACAAAGACCCATTATCCCATGCTGGATTATCATTAAAGTAATAAAATATGGCACAAAGCCCTGATCCTTATAGTGTTCGACACAAAGTCCTAATCTTAACACCACTGAACACTTTTGGGATAAACTGGAATGCCGACCTCACCCCAGACCCTCCTTAACTGACATTGGTGTCTGATCTCACTAATACTGTTGGAGCTGAATGAAGAGATATCTCACATTGAAGCTTCACATTCATCAATTAGAAATAAGATTTTGAAATCACATATGGCATGGAAAAGTGGTTAGCAGTTTGCCTCACATCAAGAAGGTCTCGGGTTTGATTCCCAGGCAAGGGTTTTTTCTGTGGGTCTTATGGTCTCCCCACGCTTGCATAAGTTTATGGACTCATAAGTGTGAGTCCAAAAACAAGTATGTTACATTGATTGGTTATTATAAATTACCCATAGGAGTAATTGTGTGTTGTTATTTGTCTATCTATGGTCGGCAATGGACATGCATCTATCCAGGGTTTACCCTTGCCTTTAACCTTAGTTGTGCTGGGATAGGCTCCAGCAGATCCATGTGGCCTTTAATTAGGAAATAATCTGGTATAGAAGAATTATATAATACATTGCATGTGTTTCTAATGCTTAGGAAACCACAAACATTTGGCAATATGGTATATTTGCAATTGCACCTTTTTTCTAAATAATTGCTTTCTAGAATTAAGCTATTTGTCAGTGCAGCTACACATCACATGCTCTATTACTATGTTTCCAGGCAGAATACCTAGCAGCTTATGTGTTGCATAAGCAGAAAGATACCACCATCCTATACATTCTGTGGTATTAAATGCTGAGTTATACAGTCATAGGCTGTAATGACTGACAGCATTAATTGATTATTAAAGCTTTGTTTATGTCTAGAACATATCTATTAAATTTATTTCCGGCCATTTACTATAAAAGCATACAGTGTAGTGGTTCAAGAGTGGTCTGACAAAACCGGTGACATTCATGTTTTTTTTAAATTGGTGTCGGAAATAACCCAAAAGTAACCAGTGCCATGTGTACTGCTGTGTTAGAAATGGGTCAAATGTGAGTTTTGGTTCATGTTATCTGCTGAGATACAGCCTCATCATCAAGGATGAGCTGAGAATGATACTCACAATTAAATGAGTTCCTTTTATTACTGAGTGATATGTAGGCCATGTAAGGACTAATGAATTAAAACAAGGATAAAAGTGGTTGGAAAAATGTTATTTGTCTCATACAAAATCATTAATAGTACAACATGCAGCCTATGTTTTTGAACTGTGGGAGGAAACCGGAGTACCCAGAGGAAACGCACGCAAGAGAAGGGAGAACATGCAAACTCCGCACAGAAAGACCCAGGAATCAAACCCATGACCTTCTTGTTGTGAGGTGAACGTGCTAACCACCACACCATCGTGCTGCCCATGACAATAGTAATGATTATATATGTGGGTAAAGAAATGTTGAGGGTGAGATAATTTACCTACATATTGTTTATACATTTCATGACATAAGTAAACATGCTGTCTTTTATAACACAACAGCTATAAACTGTTTCTTCTTTACAGTTTGTCGGAGTTAGTAGCTCAGAGGTTAAGATGTTGGACTGCTAATTAGACGTTCAAAGTTCACCACCAGCCTGCCACTGCAGGGCCCCTGAGCAAGACCCTTAATCCCCATCTGCTTAGTTCTATAGAAATAGATAAATATCAGTCTCTCTGGATAAGAATGTCTGCCAAATGCTGTTAATCTAATGTAATTTTATAAAGGAATGCGCAGTTGCATTCCTGCGATAATGGTTAGAATTTTTTAAATCCCCCCACTCTCTCTCCCTTTTATTTATTTATATCTGTCCTATTAATAAATACCAAAAATCCTTTAAAATATATTGACTATTTTAAAAGGAGTGATACAATTTTTTTATTCCAAAATGCTTACACCGAAAACCCCTTCCCTAAACTCTGTATTCATAAATCTGTTGTGTGTTATTTCATTCAGATTTTAAAACTTTTCTTGTTTTAAGAGTTTGTTAAAAATTGAAAAACAACCTTTCTCATTTGTTTTTAATTAGAATCTTGCATGTTTGTAAAAAAGGAACAGTGGCGTAGTAGTAAGCATGGTATACTTAAAACAAGAAGGTCCGTGGTTCGATTCCTGTGCTTTCTGTTCTCCCTCCCTGGGTTTACTCCGGGTACTCTGGTTTTCCTCCCAAAATATGTACATTAGATAGATTGATTGCTGACTCTACATTGCCCACAGAAGTGTGTAAGTGCGTTGTTGTTAGTCAATGTGTGGCCCTGCAATAGACTGGCAATCTGTCCAGGGTGTACCCCTGCCTTTTACCCTATGTGCTCTGGGATGGGCTCCAGCAGACACTCAGGGCCCTGATTTAGAAATGTTTGTAAAAACTGAGGTTATGTTAAGAAATGTCAGGCTGATGATTTAATATAGTATGAATATAGCAGTGCAGTAACACTTTATTTTTGTAATTGCAAATGAAAGAGTTCAGGTTTAATGTTCGGGGCGGCGTGGTGGTGTAGTGGTTAGCACGGTCGCCTCACACCAAGAAGGTCCTGGTTCGATTCCCTGGCAGGGGGTCTTCTCTGTGTTTGCATGCCCTTCCTGCGCACGTGTGGGTTCCTTCCGGGTACTCCGTTTTCCTCCCACAGTTCAAAAACATGTGCACTGGAGTAGGCTTCAGCAGGCCCCTGTGACCTCGTGCTGGGCAATAAGGGAATATAGAAGGTGAATGAATAAATGACGGTACAACAGTCTACAGTATTTCACATCAACTTATAAGTCTTGAAAAAAAAATTGCTTTCAATTGAATAGAATTGAAGTGTCATAAGTTGACGTGAAATACTGTAGACTGTTGGACAATTTTGTACCTGTAATCTTTTGTTGGTTTTGTATTTGACAACACCTTTCTGAAGGATTTGGAATTGGAGTCTTAAATCCAGAACCCAGTGTGATGTAGTGGCATGAAGTTATTATTATGACACAACATTTTAACTATTTTGGTTTAATAGATCATGTCTCTTATGCATTTATAAGATATTTATAAATCACAACTGTAAAATACAGCTTTAATTATTCAGAATTTTCCACTGTCTGCTATTATTATTAATGGAACGGATACATTATCGAATTGATTTATACTAAGAATGTTCCTTTGAAATAGCTTATGTAGAATGTTTGTCTTTGTATTTTTTATGTCTCCAGTGGGCGTGAGTTAGTGTGAATGTTTGTATGTGGCCCTGTGATGGACTGGCCACCTGTCCAGTGTGTACCCCTGCCTCCCGCTCTATGTGCGCTGGAATAGGCTCCAGCAGACCCCCGTGACACAGAATTGGAGAATAAGCAGTGATGAATGATTGAATAAATGTATCCCCTGGGAAAATTGTGTAAGTCTTTCTTCCTAATGTCTCAGAACAATTCTGGTGCAAATGCAATGCAGATCACTTGCAGGAAAACGTTAAACATAAACATAATCTAACCAAATTTATAACTGTAAAGTTCTGCTGAAAAATAAATTTAACAAAAATGCTTCTTTATATATTCAACACATTTTTTTAAATTTTATTGCTGAACTAATTGTAAAAATTAACAATAGTTAGAAGTCGTTGAAATATCAAATCTTTTTAATTTGAAATGAAAATTGTAATGCAGCCTCGCCTCCAGTGTAACTTTATTATAAGAGATGCTTAGCACTATAAAATTGATTAGCATTAGCATAAAAGTTAAAGCTTTGCAACTTTATTTGTTCAGCCAGGGTATACAGCATACTTTATTTAACTCAATTTAACTAAATTGAACCTGTTTTAGGTTATTCCTTGGCTTCTTATTCTTTATTCAAGGTTATTATCAAATAACCTAGAGAGGTAAGGAATTACATTTATTTTTTGTTTTTACTTTAATCATTTTTTTGGGTGACTTTTATTTATATAGTAAATTAAACAATAAGGTGTTTTTTTGTAAAACAACTTTATCTTTAGAAATGAGTTGTACCCAAGACTCTTTGGATTTTGGCGAGGACACTTTGCTAGAGGCTGCTACGAATCTCCTACTTAGGTTTAGCATACGTTTAGTTGGAAGATGAATATAAAATTAATATATTTAACTTGTTGTATATATTCAGAATAGAGAGACTTTTGAGTAGAGGAAGGTGAAAACTCACCAACTAGTTTAAAATATAGGCTTTTTGCTGCATGTCAATTAGATTACAAGTTAACAGTAACTAATTACTAGAGTAGATTTATTAAATACTTTAATATTACTTAAGTACTTTTGCCTCTGGCTTGAGTATCCAATACACAGTAGGCATGAGTAGCATGAGTTTCCACGTTTTGTGTTGGGAACTATTGCACTGTGTGAAAGGAAGTATGAGATGGGGTCACGCCCCTGTGAATCGTCATGTGTGTCCCATTGTTAGTGTGGTGAAGGAGCAACAAACCTTGTTACTGTACTGCGTTGCTTTTTGGCTGAGTTTCAGTACAACCATTGTGGAAAGTCTGTGTTAAAATTATTTATTATTAATTATTTATAAATTGATGATTTTCTCCTATGTTATTTATCTCATCGATTGCATTAGAAATTCTCTTATGAGCACAAAGACGGCATTTCTGTTCTCTCATATTGAAATTGAAATGAGGTTGACCTCTGCTCTGCTGCCACTCTAGTAGGCGTTACGGCACTCAGTCATTGAGGAGGCATTCTGTCGGAGACTGGAAACAGGAGGGTTCTTGAAGGTCATGTGCAGTGGTCTGTGGGGTTATGACTTGTCCTTCTTTGAAAGAACATTTCACAGAATACAAAGACAGGAACAATAGATGACATCGCTGTACGCCTACTGGTAGATTTGTTTCCCATATGAGTATTAAGCTTTAATAATAGAGCTAAGGAGGTACATTGATTAGCCATATAGTCTCACCCCCAACTTGCCTAGATAAATACACTTACGGCTAAAGACCTCTTAAAAGCACACTCACAAAGCGCAAAGTGTTTAGGATGAATTGACAATAATTAGTCATACTGGCAACACCAAGGGGCCCCCAAATGAAATAAAGGCCTGTGCTAGTTTTGTTCAAGCTCAATAAAATGTAAGCATTTACTTTTGTGAGTTTTTCATATCAAGTGGGTTAATAAAATCTTGTTTAGGCTGTATATCAGGAGACTGCATAGCATTTTAGTGATTGGAATCAGGTGTGTTGACTGGAAACCTTGCTGGACTACAGCCAAAGAGGATCATATCAGTGCATCCACTGTTTCCTAAAATGAAATGACATGGTAAGACATTGAACAGTAAAATGTTATGCTAAAAGAAGAGCATATTTCCATGCCTTCTAGATATAAATATAGCTTTAACACAGGGATATTAATCTATTTAGCAATTTGTTTATTTATTTATCAGCTGTTGAAGCTATTAGACCATACACCTGCATGTCAGATTAGCTTTAACAGCATATACATTATTTAGTAATAAACTGTTTGACGGATGCCGTAAGCAAATGAGCAACAATTATACTCCAAGTGAACAGATGGAAGGCTGGGAGTGAGATAGAGGATTGGAGCTTCATCCTGTGTGAAGTAGAAGAATTTAGATAAGCAACTGATATATATAAGTCTATTTTATGTGTATGTGGGTGTGTGTGTGTGTGTGTGTTGTTTTTTTTACTTGGTCCAAAAAGTCTTGAGAAAAACAGGGTTACTCACCTTTCGGTGTCGGCGAAATAAACAGTTTGTTGCTCATTGTATTTTCAATATAATATTTACACTTGTGTTCTAGTTAACTGGGTTAAAATCAAATTAAGGATTAGGTAAGAATTTTTTTTTAGAATTAAACAATATAGACAAAAATATTGGAACCCCTGACCATCTAACAGTACCTTATTCTGGTTTTTAACCCACCTGACTAGTACCTGAATATACTTTACAGCCTATGACATATTCTACAGCCAGTTTATGATGATGTCATTATAAAGGTCATAAGCTGATAAATTATGCATGTCAAAGTAATCTTTGAGGATTTATTTATAATTATTTGAATAGCATTGCAATGATTTATATGTAATTGTTTTGTTCATTATCTCAACAGCACAGAACAAAATAAGGTTAATTTCTTTATTTTACCATCATTATGTCATGCTAATATAAATACAGGAACACAAAGAATTTAGACTATAATAACATTCATTCATCATTCATCTTCTATATCTGCTTATTTTCAAACTCGGGATCACAGGGGTCTGCTGAAGCCTATCCCAGCGCACATGGGGCAAGAGGCAGGAGGTACACCTTGGACAGGTCGCCAATACATCGCAGGGCCACACACGTACTCATAATCACTATGGGCAATCAATAATCAACCTAATGCACATGTTTTTGGACATGTTTTTGGGAGGAAACCGGAGTACTCTGAGGTAACCTCAGCAAACACAGAGAGAACATGCAAACTCTGCACAGAAAAAACTTGTGCCCGGCATTTGAACTTAGGACCTTCTTGTTGTGAGGCGACCATGCTAACCACTACGCCACTGTGCCGCCCCATAATAACATCATTTACAATATATTGCAAAATATTTGCTGGTGTAATCAGGTAATAAATTGAAATTGTGCAAGAGGTTTGATCTGTAATGTTTAGCTCAGCAGGGAGTAAATGATGTTCAATAAGGACCTATACTTTGTGGTTGAAGGTAATGGTAATGTGCTAGTAAAGTGTTTTTCAATTATAGCATACCTTATCCAGGGTAACTTACAGTTATTTCCTATATATATTGGAGCAATTAGGGGTTAAGGAACTTGCTCAGAGGAAACTTGGTGGTGCTGGCAATTGAATCCTATTACCAGACTAAAACCATAATTACAATGCTACCACTTCCTAACATTTTGGCAGACACTCAGACTGTTGAAGGCCTGGATCAGGGGCTTAGCAGTGATAAAGCTGTGGTGCCCGTAGTTAAACTCACAAACTTCAGGTTAGTAGTCAATCACTTACTGAGTTGCTTACACTGAGTAACCACTTCCTCCTGATTTGCTATTGCTTTGTTGTGATCTTACATTAAAACATACTTGACCAGTTCACAAACCCTATCTTCAGGCATGCATCAGTGAGGGAGGTGAGCTATAGCAATGCAAAAAATGCTGCCGGCTTCTTTAAAAACCGATGGGCTGTTTAAATAGAAAACTAGAAAACATGAAAAAATGGAGCTTCTTTGCCTTTTTAATAAAAGCTATTCTTTGAAACAGTACATTGTTCCTTTTTGTACGGTCTTCTAGTTGTCCCACTGTCATTACCTTGTTCCTAACAGATATTTGTATTATTTGAACATAACTTGAAGCAAAAAATTTGCTTTTTGATATAAAAAAGGGAGCGCCACACAAATGGGGAACTGGTGGAGCACTGATTAAGGTGCTGGAATCCTATCTGAAGGATCAGGGTTTAATTCCCATCACCACCAAGATACCACGGCTGGGCCCCTAAGCAAGCTTCTTGACTCCCTATTGCTTAGGTGTATGTAAGTTGCTTTGGATAAGAGCATATTAAGAGCCAAATGCTGTAAATGTAATGGTTCAGACTGTTGGATCAGCCGCTGATTTATTTAAAGATGTCTATTGTTGTGAGATTGAAATTTCCTACAGCTGGTTTAACTCATTAAAAGTCATTACGGTGTGTTTACCTGCTCATAAAATTTCTGCCTGCTTCTGCACCTCATTAGATATTTTTTTAGCAGCCTTACAAACAGCAAAAAGCTTTTGGTGCGAATGATGTCTGAGCTCCAAACCATGTTCAAGTAAATGTTCTGATAGAGAATGCTTTGATATAGAGATGTTGTTGTTGTGTCTGTTTACAGCAAAAGAGTTTAGTACCAACTCTGATTAGTAAGTAAAACGAAATGACAAGACAATAATGTAACACAAAACAATAATGTGTGATTACTCGGGCAAATATTTACAACACTTTTAAAGCGCTTTAAATATTTGATGCATCCTTATGCAGTTTTATATAATTCTATGCAAAGAGAAGCAACATAAACAGGGAGGTTTTTCCTTATACAGAGGAGAATGGAAAAGATAAGATCTTCCGATTCAGATGATTCCCAAAGGAACCAGGAAATAATTTCACAGGCCCAGTTCCATTCTTAACTTTAATACTTGTTAAAGCACAGATTTTACCACAGACACTGAAAAACCAACACATAAGACATGCATATTATTAAGAAGTATTCTTATAGTAGTAGAGTGTTTTAGTAATAGTAAATATTTTAAATAAACATTTTTCTTTCCAGTGTTTCCTTTTCCATAACTATGGTGGGATGACTGGTATTTTGTTAAAAACTTAAGTGTTTACTTTACTGTTCTGTTCTTGTAAAATGTCTCTTTACATCTTGAAGCTATCATTGCATCCACAGAAATTTAGGGCAAAGTCAGGGAATGAAAGGCAAGCAATTTGTACAATAATAATAATAAAGATAGAGAGTAGTCCAATGCCAAAAATGCACTTAAGAAAAAAGCTATGATAAGTGTACGCCAGGAAATATGGGCATAGCTCTAAGTGAGAAAATAAAATATATATTTTATAAACTTTTGGAACGTAGAGGACGCATTACCAAGTAAGTCATGGAAGTCGATGCTTGAAGCTCACTTACTCTGTCTTAGAGGTTATTATTTAAGGCAAAGAACTACCTTTGCCTTAGAAACTTTTGATACTATGCTTTAGAACAAATTAGGTTCATTTATTTATTTATCTTCTAGCCTGCTTATCTCCTAATTCGGGGTCATGCTGGTCCCCACACAAGAATTGGAAGAACATGCAAACTCTGCACAGAAAGACTTTTCTTTCTTTTCTGGGAATTTCGGGACCTTCTTGCTGTGAGGCGACTGCGCCTGATTAAGTTCATTCATTCATTTATTCATTCATTCATCCATCTTCTATACCCGCTTTTTCCAAACTTGGGAAAACTGTAGTCAGTGCACATCTGCTGGATCAGCGCACATAGGGCAAAAGGCAGGGGGTACACCCTGGACAGGTCGCCAGTCCTT